>VYZT01022451.1:184536-255662 GCA_013400735.1 Pomatostomus ruficeps
ATAAAAAAGCTTTGCTTAACTTTATAAAAAACTGTTTTATCTCAGCTTGCTTGGATATTCAACTGCCTGTCCCCTGCCCACTGCTTTGTCCCCAGGATTTGTCTGCTGGATGTTTCACAGCCTCGTGCTCTTACAGGCCAGGCTCTGAACCTGCTCTCCTGTGATGCACCCCAAGGTCTTCCAGCACAGCTCTAAATGGCACGCAGTGAGACTTTAAGTGGGAATCCCAGTTTACGGGAGAACAATAATACCCAAGAACCTGGGATTTTGACTGACATCTGCAAAAAGTGGACTTGTTTTTCCAGAAAACAGAAAAATTCTGTTTTCTGCAAATGCACAATTTTTTTACCAAAAAACTAATCAGCTGAAAGATTTTGATCAGCCTTCTTTTAATACCAAGGCAGGACGAAGAAGGGAGAAAATCTATGTATAAAATAGTTAATAACCAGCCCATAAATGTGTAGAGTTGCTCAGGCAACTAAATTAAATTGCCTGCTTTATTCCAGCCAGTTCAGAGGCCACATCTTCCATGTGAAAGCAGAGTGGGTGTTTCCAGTGGTGACCCGACCTCCGATTCTGCTGGGACCAGGCTGTGGAATCTGTCCCTGCATGAAGATTCTTTAGAGCTGCCCAGGGGGGTTGCCACATCTCCCTCCACCTGGGTGAGCTGTGTTTTTTTTCTGATGGTAAAGTGTATTTTTATTATGGGGACAGGGCTTTCCACCCTGCCATGTTTCACCCCAGGAGGGATTTCTGACCACACTGCTTCCTGCTGACGGACACCTGCATCCTCCAGCTCAGTGGCACCAGGCTCCTGCACCACCAGGCTGCCAGGATATCATCATCTTCATTTGAAGCCACTCATTGGACTTGTTTGGGGTTTTTTGTGGAGTTTTTAGGTTCCACAGTCATGGATCAGGATGCACTGAGCCAAACCTGACTGTGATTTGCAAAGACACCTGTATGGTAACTTCTGCCTTAGTCCAGCTCATTACACTGATGCATTTTTAGATGCTACAGAACCACCCACCCATGGCCCTGGGATCTCAAAATAAGCTGAGGATATGTCCCAAGAGAGCAGCAGAGCCTCAGTTGCTGCACGCAGCTGTGCAGCAGCCAGGTAAAACTTCACTCCAGCGGCATTCACAAGGTACAGCTCCCTGCAGGGAGGGGAGGCCACCAGAGGAACAGGCAGGGCTCTGCCTCACGGGGGCTGTTTTCTGGGTAGGATCCTATTTCCCAGCCCTTTGGCTCCAGTTATACCCGGGAGTTACAGGATACCTCTGAGTCCACATGAATCATCCTGCAGGGCGTGGGGCTCCCTCCTAGACCAGCCCTGCTCTGTAAAACTGCATTTGTTGCAGTGTTTCCAAGGTGCTTTTCTCCTAACAGGCTTATTTTCTTACTTAGAAAAATACTTATTTTCCTAATTTTATTTGGCAGCCGGTCTTATCCCGTTCTTCCTTTCCCAGAAACTACGATGGAGACTATGAAATTTGGAAAACAATTCATAATACACATATATAATTTAATTACTATTCATTCATTAGTTCCAATATCCTCAAAATTAAGGGATTAATGCAGAGATCATGCTTGACATAAAGGGCAGTATCTTCTGAAGTACATTGTCCAGAACACTTTTTTTCAAATCATTTCCCCTTCATCGTGTTGGTCTTAAAGATGCAGAATCTTAAATTGCACTGTTATGGGAGCAAATAAACTGCTGCAGTCTCTATTATGCCTATCCTAACTGAAAGCACATTCCTTAAATTTTGCACTGCAGAATTCATGGGAATATGTGAAAGCCTCAACTTTCACTAAAAACATCCTTTACTTTTATAAAGGGCAAAAACCAAATCCTCAAGGTTTTTTAAAACAATTTGAATTCATAGCCCAAGCACATACCAAAGAAACCCCCTAAAATTCAAGAACTATATGTAAGGATGCAGAATAAAAGATGCATCAATAAAAGCCACTCTTCTAATTCAGTGCATGGGGGAAAAGATGAAACAAAAAAGCTTCAGGAGAAAAACTGCATTGGAATCATAAGAGGAAATGAACTTGCTTGCACTTTGGTCACATAAAAGTTTTGGCATTGAAAAAGTTAATTATTTTCTCAGTGTTCACTGCATGAAAAGAAAAACATCCCAGACAAGAAAGCAGGAATCAATTGTACTAAAAGTGGGGACAGCCTGCAGGGATGGTCCAATTTGGAGAGAAAAGCCAAAGGGATGCTGGAACAAAGAACCCAAAACAAAAACCTTTCCTTGGCATCTCCTGCATCCCAGTTTCCGATCACTGCGGCTGCGTGTGTCTGTTCTGTCCTGCCATGGTCAGCGCTGGGGAAACAACACAACCCGGCACAAAGGCAGCTCTCAACATCACCAGAAATGGGCCGAAAAGACAAAATGGGACCTGCTCTTTATGAGGCAGAGTTCCCAAGTGATGCTCCCCAGGAGTTTCAGGTAGGTGCTGTTCCAGGGGACAGGGAAAGAAAACTCAAACTTCCAAGAAATTAAAAGTGCCTTTCTACAGAATGTAACATGGAATTAGTATCCATGGGCTTAATTTCCCTCCTGTTAATAGCACAAACAAATAGCTGCAGTGGGTTGGATCCATGACCCATCTAGTCCAAGATCCTGTCTCAAGCCATGGGCTGTAGCTGATGCCCTGGAAAAATGTGGAGAGCAGGGCAAGTGGGCAGGGATGTCCAGTTTATCCTCTCAGCTCCATTTATGTGCTGGTTAAGGGATTTCCCAAAATCTATCTAAGCCATCATGTTCGATAATCTCCGATAAACCTTGCTCCTTGGGTTAGACAAGCTGGTTTTTATGAATGCCTGTCCAATTATGAGCCATCATGATATATTTTCCTACTGTAAAAACAGTTAAGCAAAACTCCTTGGCCAGAAATATCAGCCAAGCTTGAGATTAGATAAGCTTGGGAAAATTCAGTCCGGATACGCTCAAAAAATAAATACATCAAAATGCACGTGTCTCTGCTAAAACCCACAGTCTTTAATCAAAATTCCCACTGAAGTGAGTAGCGAAAGGTGAGTTGTTGCCAAAGTTCATAGCGAGAGCCTTGGGATGAGAAGCAAAGTTCTGTCAAAAATGAGAAATTGCCAAGGAGAGGGAGCAGGAGGAGCAGATCGGTTCTCGACACAGCAATCTCAGGCTGCCTTGAAGTCGAGGGAGCTCAAAGAGACACTTAAGCTGGTGCTCAGGATTCTGCTGAGCTGGGGCCTGAACAGTTATTATTTATACTCTTATCACACAGAAATGTGAATTCCAATGGAAAAAGGGAAAAGAAATTTAGAAACTGAGGAAAAGTAGCACATACTGTTGCAGGCTCACAGAAGTACTGCAGACATCCTTGTTCTGCAGACTTCAGGGACAGCATTTCAACAGGCAGAGGGACACTTTGGATTTCTACTCAATGGTTTAAAATGCTGGTGTTTAGCTACACACAGAGCTCCTTGCACTCGTGCAAAGCACCAGACCAGCCAGTCTGTACAGACACACCACCAAAGCAGCTCAGTCACCATCAAGGAGGTCTAACTGCAGCAACCCAGAAGGTCTGAAACCCTGGGCCAGCACCTGGAGCCACATACCCGTGCCTGTGCCACCACAGGGTTTGTGTTCCCCACTCACTGCCATCAGCACCCGGGCTGGCAAATTCAAAGGCACTCGAACCATCTCCTAAACCTGTGGCCAAGCAGCCCACAGGTCTGGGAAGGGCAAATACAACAGTGTGAAAAGTGCTCACAGCTTCACATTTCCATGGTCAGACGGAAAACAAAGGAGTGCAGGCTGTGTGCAGCCTGGCTGGACCCAGACCCACCTCCTACAACAACTCACTCCATTTTAGAAGTGGGTCTGGACACACACAAGTCTTTCTGTTTCAAAGGGAAGCCTCCTAAGAAATCTTCCTGCAGGCCCAGAGACCTGAAGCATTCCAAACATTTTACTTCCAGTCATGGTAACTGAGTAAAACAGAAAAAATCATGCCATACCTGCTCCGAAGGCAAAGAAGAAGCTCTTGTCTCTGTTCTCCCTTAACAGTGACATCACTCTTTTGCCCATCCTCTCGTTCCTCTTGTAGATGAGCTCCTGCCTGAAGTAGCTGTCTATTTCCTGAGCCGTCACCTGCTCGTGGGGTGGGAGCGTTGTGTTGATGAAGTTTGGGACCTGAAACAGAGAGAGAGGCCATAGCTCATGTGGCATTTGTTAAGGAATCCCCAAAACACTGCAGATTTTAATCCAGCCTTATTTAAGGCACCTGAGCATCAACATCACACAAAAAACCACTAGAGGATAAGAGCATGGGAGGTTGTTAGGAACTCTAAAAAAAAAAAAAAAGAAAAAAACTCCCCATGAATATACTTTTTTTTAAAAAAATGAAACTAGTATTTTATGGAAGGAAACTTTAGTTAATTTTGATTTTTCTCTGTTCCTTCGTCAAAAGGTAGCTTCAGGTGTTACATTTGGTTATTTGGACCTTTAGTCTCTGCTTGTTCGAGAAAAATCATTGGCTGTTTAATACCAAATTCCTGTGATCTGTTCTCAGCCGAGGTCACCATGAACTGAGCAAGGACTGTAAGATTTGGTTTGTATATGTGGCTTTTCAAGAACCTAACAGGTTAAAAAGAGGAAAGGACAGCCAATGCAGACACAGGAAGACGCACACATGGTAAACCCCCTTACCCTTACATGCTATTAGGTCTCACCAGAGAAGACATGCATTGTAACACATAAATCCCTGGAACATTTCTGATATATCTGAGGAAGAGACTTTCACAAGAACTGCTCCATCAGGCCCTGCTTTTGTGAGGAGAGATGTTCACAGACACAGCAAAAAGGCTGAAACCACAAGGACTTTGGTCAGGGCAGCAGACCCAGGAATGAACCAAGATCCAAACTGTAATGGACAGGGAAATCTCTGATTATTAGGACAACAACTTGTTTTGACACGGAGCAGGTCCCAGGTCTGCCATGAGGGTTTGGGGCCCACGTGCCCTGCAGAGAGAAGAGCTGTAATGGGGCAGTGTTTGATGACTGCTAACACAACCCAGGCACATCCTCGTGATTTTCTGTGCCTCACCACCGCAAAGCAGCTTAAGCTGCAAACCCCAGATTCAGATTTCTGAGTCCCCAGGTACACATAAAGCTGCCAGGATTTCCAGTGTTAATCTGAGTCAGTGGTAATGACATTGCACGCACAGCCCATGAGGGGAACATCCCTCAGTCGCTGTGCTGAAATACTTGGTGCACTGAGTCTGTTACTTGGTGCACTGAGTCTGTTACTTGGTTTAATTCTTTCCCTGGTTTTCTACTATACCAAATTCCTGTACTCATTTTCTGGAACTTGCCTTTAGCTTCTGTTTTTCAGCCCACCTCTTCCCATTCCACTTGGCCACATGGTTTTATCACAACAATTTTTGTCTCTTCCCACTTTCTTCGCTCATAATGCCTCTCCAAAAGCTTTCATGAAGTCTTAGGGAAAAAACTGATTTCCATCTTCCCAGTGACTCCCCTTAAAGCTTTTTCATTGCAGCCCCATCTGCATCACTCCTAATACATGGGAGGGACCAAGCAGCAGAGATTTTTCACCATGCATTATGCAGGATAAGGCTACACCTCGCTCTGGATTCACACCAAAGGCTGTACCCAGGTGAGTGAGACAGAAAAGGCAAACCCATCTCCTGCACCAGGGAATCCTGAGGGGATGGAGCTAACACTCCATCTCAGAGACCCCGCCCCTGCCTGCTGGGTCTCACAGATCAGCTGAATCTTTGATTTTCCAAACTACTTCTCAACCTGTTTTGCCAAATGACCCTGCTCCTCACAGCAGGTCATTCTTCAAGGGTTCAATCACATTACCCTGAGTCATTCCTTCCTCCAGGCTTTCCAGCACTGCTTGGCATCACCAGAGTATCTTGTGAACTCCTCAGAGCATGCAAGTACTTTGCACCTTGTTCTCAGTTTAGCCCTAAGCCAGCTCTCAGCAAGTCATAAGTCCCATGAAGTCAGACCTATTGGAGACACCAGTTTCCTTTGAAACCCAAAGAAGCTGCTTCCATGTCTGGCAAGAATATGTGTTTGTCTCCAAGGGATGCAGGAGCAGACTGATGGTGTCAGAGAGATAAAATGCTGCTGGCTACAGCACCAAAGGATGTAGTGGCTTCCATTCCTGGTGGAAGACAGGGAGAGATTTATATTGCAGGAATAAAGTCTGAGGAATGAGTAGCCATTGTACACTTGCAGTAACCTCTGTTGTGCAAAGCTGCAAATCAGTTGGTCCATGGAGATATCACAAGCCTTTGCATCTCCTCTGTCCTGGGGCTCTGTGCTTAACGGGTTGATGTAGCTCAGGCAGGAGTCAGGGAAGCCTTTAGGCACTGAACTGGAAGGTAACATTCTCTGGAAGCATCTGAAGGCTCAACACCCCCATAAGAGAAGTCTCTTCTTCCCTACCTCTGGCTGAAGGGAAGCGAAGGCTGGGACCTGGTTTTGAATCACTTGAGATGCTTTGGGGAAAGCAAGGTACAGCCTTGCCTGTGGGCACAGCCTGCTCCTCCACAAAGCAGGAGCAGCAACGCCGGGGACCAAGGAGCTTTGTGCATCCTGTGGGTGATGGAGGTCTAGACAGCCCAAAGCCAGATGTTGTATTTAGACCCTGACCAACAAGGTCTTTGCCAAGAAGGGAAGCACCTTTCACCTCCTTGTGCGACTTCATCACTTGCAATCCCACATCCACATTTAACCTATAGTTTTTCTTCTCTTTATCTAACAAAAAGTACAGTACACAAAACAGAGCCATTTACTTGCCTTTTTTTCCTCCCTCTCTTTCTTTCCTTCTGTTCTGTGGGAAAAAGTTTGCCAATGGCAGAGAGATAAAACCAAGGGCTGGGTTTTGTCAATGTTTCCTCTGCTTGCCCAAGGAACGAGGAACGAGGAAGGCATCAACTAGAGAGGCACAGGTCCTGCTGCAGTGTGTGCATTCCTGCATTTCTAATGCCTGGCAAAAACAAAACCTGCACGTGTGTTGCTGCATGTGTGTGGCAGAGGACAGAAGATAAATGACTGCAGTAAGCATGCCCCTACACAGTAGTGCAACCACACTCTGAGCTGTGACACTCGGCCCATTAATCACCTCCGCTCCTCCCCACATCCAGGTCCTTTCCACAGTCAGTGACACACACCATGCCTGGCTGCAGGGAGACAGCTGCTCCTGTTGATTTAAGAAACTCTTAAACCAGACAGGGATCAGGAAGTCAAGAAACAGTCACCCGCGATTAGGAAACTGTTAACTGGAGACAGTATTTAAGTTTTGGGGGTTTTTTTTGAAAAGAGAAGATCTGTTATTTTAAAAGGACGGGCTAAATATGCACCAAAAGGATGCACCTTCCCTCTTCTACTTTTATTTTGTTTCCATTCTGTGAAAAAATTAATTTTAACATTTTAATGACATGTATCTGTTGTTTTTGAGCTGAGTGAATGGATGAGACATTTGCTATGCCCCTGGGTGAGGGACTGATCTAATAATCAATATTGCAACCAGTATTTAAATGTACAATGGAGTGGATGATGTGACTGTTGAAAAATTCGAACTTTTAATTTTGCTGTTCACCCAGGAGAGTAACAGTAGGATCAGCAGAAAAACACATCACCTGGGGTGTGCTCACTTGTAGTGGATACACATGACAAGAGAGAAATAGATTCATTATGTCCAGTCTCTGTAAGCTGTGCAGTTTCCTGAGAACCTAACTAACTCCTGTATATGTATAATTCCAGTGGAAACTCAATAATGTATCCCATTGAGATGTTCAAAATAAAAAATATTTTGTTTTATTTAGTAAGCTAGCACTCCTCCTTTTTTCTATTCCTGTTTTCTTTGGGTTACACCTCTCCTATGGACAATACAGATGACCCCAAACACAATCACTAGGTACACCCTGCATTTCTCAGTTAAACTTTTGAGGTTAAAAGAAGGGACTATGAGAATAAAAAAGAAATCCCAGCCTTGCACAAATTTCTTCCCCTCCCCACTGTCTGTGTAGTTTTACTTGAGCCAGTATCCCTGATGGAATATATGTGTGGATAAAGCTCTGTACACACGTCTGAGCTCACAGTGCTGTGGGATGCGGGCCATAATTCTTCACCTTTGAAGTCAGTGGGAGCTTTAGGGAGAAGAAAGAGGAAGGATTGTGGAGTGGTTATGACACTACCATGAAAAAATGGTTCAGCTCCCATGGGTGATACAAATCTCTTACATGATCACAAGCATGTCATTTGGGTTTAAACCTTCAAAGGAAGCTCAGCACTTAACCTCCACTAAGTGTCTTTGAAGCATTTGGCTTTATTCCTCCTGTCTCTCAAAAGTCCATCTGTAAAATGGGGACAGCAAGACTTTCTACCTTGATGTTACATACAAGGCACTGGCTCAGTCCTGCTCTGGAGGGACCCAAAGGAAGATGCAAAGTCCAAGACGATGCTCAGCAGTAACCTCTCTTCCCGTAAATTTCCACAGAGGCTTGGATTCTGCTGCAATCATTAGCATAAGAGCTAACAAGATACTTTAGCTTAGAAAAATGCATCAGCCATAACTCAAGACCTGTGCTATGCTGACAGCTTTGTCTGTAGAGACAGAGAGAAGGAAAAGACAAAAAAAAAAAAAGCAGAGAAAAGCAAAATATATCGGTGCAGAGTCTTTTATCACATTCAGGGCTTACTGCCAAAGTTCGGCTGAAAATTCATGGACACGGGAAAACATTAAAGTACATTTTTTTATTTACTATTTTTTAATATTTGGACAAATATTCTGGGCAGAGGCACAATGCCAGAGTTGTGAATATCTATCTACAAATAATTTCTTTGGACACACATAAGCACCATCAACTTTGATTACATTTTTTTTCTCTGCTTTGGATTTACTGGCTGCAGTGGAACTGCTCTAGACTCAGTCCAGTGTTGAATCACTGTCAGATGTGAAGTAACAGTGTTATCGTTCCTGTTCCTCTGCACTACATCTCCCAGTCCTCTGATAACCTTGTTTAGGCTTGCTCTGTTCCAGTGATGAGAGTGTATTTCTGGAATGTGCATTTGAATTGTAATATGATGTCAATCAAAACCAACACTGGAATAAAAGGCTGTGTGCCTTTCCTCACCTGCTGGTGGGCAGAGGTGATCTTCAACTGTAATTCCACTTACAGGTGGAAAAGAGGAAGCTGAGACAGGAAAATGGGAAGCCAACCCCTGCCATGAAATAGACAGTGACCCTAAACCCTCTCCAGCTGTTATCTTCCTGTATCTTGGTCAATCCTCTTGGCTTTTGAGACTCCTCTCTCCCACAGTCCCAATCAGCAGATGACTCAAGGGTTTCCAGACTCACCTCCTGTGAAATATCCAAACCTGAGACTGCTGCAATCACAGCATCATCACCAACAGTTGCAGGAGAATCTCTTAATAATGAAAATGCCTTATTTCCCTATATATCCTTTTCTCCCCAGAATGTTCACAGGCTAAACAGAGAAAACAGGAGGTGACACACCCAGGGTCAAACGGGACAACTATGGCAAGGCAGAGTTGGCCATCAGCTTCCAGAGCTCCAGTCCAGCACCTCAACACAAACCCCATCCATCCTTCCCTGACAGGAGGGCTCCGCCTCCATACTCGTAATCCTTATCTCCAGTTGTGAGCAGGGAGTTGTTCCCAGATCACGCCAAGTACATTAATTTTTTTAAAACACGATAAAGATTGGGCTCTCTTTATTAGTCTTCTAGTTTATGAGCCTTACGTGGGCAGGGGCCAGAAGACAAGTAAGGGATTCTGCTTTGAAGGATTTTCCCTGCACCATGTGGGTCAGGAACCTTTACACAGTTGACAGCACTAGGCAAGATAAGGATCTCAAGAGCTGACAGGCAGCTTATGGGGGCTGCCAGGGAGCCAGAGCAGCATCCCAAAATCTGCTGGCTCCTCCAGCAAACCGAATGGCCCTAAATTCACACCAGCCCTTCTTGGGTCAGAGGCTGACATCTGAGCTCGAGTTATCATTCCTTTATGAAGGGAGGAGACCCTCCTGTTAACCAGCCTTGACAAGGCATTGTGGCTTTTACTGCGGGGCTGCAAACTATACTGCTCTGGACTTGGAAGACACCTGTTTTCCTCTGATTTATGGACCCTTCTGGCATCTGGGAGAGCAATATCCTCCTACTGCAGTCTCTGATAGGAAGGACTGAAACAGTGCAAAGTGAATGGGCTGTGAGAACAATATCTCCATGAGGAGGACACGTCTGTCACAAAAGAGAAAGATGCTGCCAACTCCACCGGTTTTCCTACAGCACTCCCAAGTTTCCATCATGAGAGACCAGCAATCGCCAAGGAGGGAGTGTTGGGTTAAACTGATTTAACCCACAGCTCAAGGCTGGCAGCTGCCAAGAAGATAAGCTTGTTATGGAAAAGGGAAATCAGGAAGGAGCAGTCTCCAGTTTGAGCACGTGATTAACTCATTATGGCTTTCTTTCAAGCACCAACATTTAAAGTTATATATTAGAAGTCTGAGAGTACTGTAAAAGGAGTCTTTAATCTTTGGAGTAAAGTTCAGTTCCATCACTCCTTTCCCTTTTCCAGAGTTGGAGTGGGGAAAAATGGCAAAAATACTTTTTGCTTGAAGGGAAGTGAAGGAGGAAAGAAAGTCCAAGAGCACAAGCAAGAACACTTCTTGGGACCAGCTTTGGAGAGCCACTTCTGGCCATGAGCAGATCCCTGCCCACCTCCCATCTCTGCTCATGGTCCATAGGTGTTGCAGTATCATCACAGTTCACGTTAGTGAGATTTCTGTAACTGGCCTCTCTGAAATAAAGCTAGTGGGACACCCCTCAGCATGCCATGGCAACTTGAGTGTGAAAACAGAGGTCTTTGAGTTTCAAACTGGCTACTTCAGGTCTAGGAGCCACTGGAGCATCTAAACTTGTAAATGCAGGAAAATTACAAATAGCAGAAGATGTGGAGGGGAAAAGCAGGCTGAATGCCAGTGAAGTCTCTACGGACAGTGCACGATACTGGTAAAAACCAGCTCTGCAGGTGACACAAAAGCTGTAGGAGTCCGTGCTGGCCTGAGTGTAAAGCTGCCTGCAGGCAGCGTGGGCTGCAGCCCTTGGACACTCCTGTATCTGCATTTCAGCCCCCGCTGCACCTGCACAGAGACCCTCCCTGGGAGCACCAAACCCATCCTGCCAGGGCTGTTCTTCCAGGTGGCACCTGGCCAAACAACAGCTGTGTGTCCTGCCTAGTTCTACCTTCTCCGTCCATTTGGGCCAAAAGAAAACATGGTTTTTTTTAAAAAAAAAGGTAGAAAGGCCACAGGGATGGGCTGTGCATCTCACACACTCACACACAGCCTGGGGGGTGATGCTTCTATCCCTGTTAAAAAAGACTTTCAACAAATCCCTGAGAAGTCATGACCTCCATGTATGTTTTCTATTTGTTTTTCCACACCAGTTAAATAGCTGCTTTCCAAGCACGTAAGAAAAAAAAGAAAAAGAAGAAGTAAGCAACACCAACCCCTCCTCCAAGGCCTCCCTCCCCACCTCAACACTGTCCCTGCTCCCCTTGGTTGCGATGCCAAAATATGCAGCCGGCCTCTCTATCTGAATGAATGTTTTGATTAAAGAAGTCTTAACAAAACACAGTCAGAACAACGATCCCGGCCCCCTTTCTGCAAGCTTCACCCAGCTATGTGGTGTATATTTAGGACCAGATTACAGGGACCTGCTCATTAATTGACTAAGGATGACAAGCCTGCAGTGTATGCAAATAAAGGTTTGCGTTTCAGAGGGGAAGGTAAATCTTAACAACCTAATGATACTCTTGCCACACTTAAAACCCTTTTAACATCGGGATTTTTTTGAGGCCAGCTTTCATGAGCTTGCAAACATATGGAAAAGTTCAAGTTTTTCTATTTCCCTTCCAAATGCTTTCTTTTCTTTGACAAAGAATATTTTTTTCTGTTCTGACACTAAAACCATCACCTATTATATTGCCATGACACCCAAGTAAAGATACTGATCAAAGGGCAAAGCAGGGCAATAAAGTGAAAAAACTGGGGCCAGAAGGTTTGGGTTTGGGGTTGGTTTATTAAAGAACTGCAGTTCTTTTTCCAAAGGTATTTTTCATTTTGTCTTCTGTTACACAGCGGAGAACAGCTGGTTAGTAGTGGGTACAAACTCAGGTTTGGTTGTCTTGGATATGCATTGCTCAGGGCTCTTCAATGAGTTTCTTTCCACCCCTGTTTAGTGAGATTCTAGGAAAAGCCTGAATGCGTTCGTGAAGTTTGCAATATTATTTTAACCCGAGGCGAGTCTGATCCAAAATGTAATGATTTGCACAATATCACATAACTTAGCAAGGAGCAGAAATCTGGATGGTAACACAAGAGCAGCTGGGCTGGACACGGGACCTCCGGAGCTGACACTCAAGGGAGTGCACTGCAGAGGTGGCTCTGCTTTCCTGTTTGGTCCTAGAAAAAATCCAGGCTTCTCCCAACCCAACCAGCTTTCTAGTTGTGCTGGCATCTGAAACGAACTCCATGATGGCTTTTGAACTGATTTTAATTTTCTTTAAGTTGGGGTTACTTGAGAGGTCTGGTACTAGATGAAAAGATGGAGAACATCTCCAAGAAAGCCTTTAGAAATGGAACAAGAGCCAGTGAGGAAAAAAATAAGGAACAATCCAGATTAAGTTATCCTGAAATGGATTTCTTTGCATCCAAGCTGGTGGAACTCCATAAGCCTTTGGGTTTATCAGCATCAGCTCTCTCTGAGGACAGAAGATCCAGGTCTGAATCACTATCAGAGAGCTCAACCAGTTTACACTGGAGATACCTGATCTATGGCATTCACTACAGTAACAGTGTCAGATCAGGAAATGTGTCCAGCAGTACCCAAGAACACAGTCTTTTCAATAATATCTAATACAAGTCCTGCCAACCCAACCAAGCTGCCCCTTTGTCCCATATTTTCCCCCCCTCACTGTCATAATAAGGAGAAAATACATTTTCCAGATAAAATAGGAAGAAAGAAAAAGCACTTCGAACACTCAACCAAAAAGATACTATTTAAAACACTAACAAGGCTCTTTCATTTCTCTTTAACAAGTCTTTCCAAGAAACACTTCATAAACCAGCTCTTTAAAAAGAAGGGAAAGTAAATGCTTTACAGCAAACATACAGCACTGCACAGAAAGCAGCACCTTCAACTCCAAATATTTTTACCAATCACTCTTTCATATTCATTTATAGTTTATTCCCTTACTAATAAATACAGATAATCAACGGTCCCTGAATGTTTTAATGTAAATCAGCCCTGTTCTGTAGGTGAATATTTTCATTTTCTAATAATGCAGCCATCTGAAAAAAAAATCTTAGCTTTTAAATGTCTTGTTCCAATTTCTCCCTGAGTCTCTCTTCTCTCCTATTGCTTTCTTCATGGAAAGGGGAGGGAAAGAACTTCCAAGGTAAAACAACTCCAAATGCAAACATGTAATGAAAATTTTCAAGCAAGAACAACCTATTTTCAAAACCTGTAGCATGAAAATTATCTGGGCATGTTTCAGATTATTAATAAAAAAACAATCTCTGCAATGTTTTCCCCAGCACTGTCATCAACAAGTAGACTTCACTCTCAGTCTGGATCTGCAACCAATTTTCTGAAACACATAAGCCAAAATACAATATTGCTCCAATCTGGAGTCCTGTTCTGACATAATATGAAAATTAGACTCTGAAAATTTTGGCTACACTTCTGTTTTTTCATTCACTTCCAAATGCTCACAGTGTACCAAAACACGGAGCTGTGACTCAGGTGCACGCGGAAAGAAATGGTGATCCCACCGCAGCAGAGCAGCAGCTCTTCTGAGCTATGGGAGGGCAGCTTCTCTGCAGCAGCATCTCCAGAGAGAAGATGGCAGGGGACAGGCTCTGCTGGCAGCGGGCACAGGCAGCACTTGTGTCACCGAGCCATCCATGTCCTCCTGACAAACCCTCCTGGAAGCGTGACCGACTCTCCGCCAGGACCCACAACAGGAAACTCGTGGGATGGCTCCCCTGGCGCCTCAACCTCGCACTTGCTTTGCTGGAAACCCCAAATCATTTTCCCTGGAAGAGCAGGAGGCTGTGCCAGTTCGCCTGCACTTTGTTACGGCTCAGAACGATAAGATGCTTCCAAAGCGCTGCGTTACAATAGCTGTGCCTTCACTTCGTGGATTTATCTTCCTCTGCCCAGATAAAACTCCATTCCTTGGACAAATTAGGTCTGTTTGTCATTCAACACTCTACCTAATGGTCTCAGCCGTGTGTTTCTGCAGTTACTGAAGCTGGAGCATTCCACAGATAGTTCTCATTGACTTGAGAAGTGAGCCAGAAATCCAGTTGTATTTTATCCAGAATGACAACGGGGCAAGTTAATGATGTAATTAGAATTATCAGGACCCTTAAATCTTAAACGACAGGTTTCAGTGAAGGATGATAACATTTTTAAAGGGGAGCATAACCTGGTGATTTATAAACAGCAAGTGCCTTGTGAAGTGAGGCACTAAACATTTTCTTCTTTAGTTTAGTGAGGCTGATACTGACATGGGCTTAGTTTATGAATCTCTAACGTCATGTTATCGAGATCATCATATGCTTTTCCGAAGGCAACACCCACTATCTAAATCCACATTAACTCATGGCATTTTGAACTGCAGAGGCAACTTGAGATACGGATGGCATCATTTGAGTAAGGCATCCAAAAGTCTCAGCCCTTTCTGATGGACACAGCTTGAAGGAGGAGGCACAGCACCTGAAAGGGGTGGAGACCTGTCTGCAAGCTGTGGCAAAATCTCAGCCCTGGGTTTTCAATTTTCCTCTTAATGAAGTGCACATAGGGGTACAAGGAGACACAGAACCAGCTAATTCAATGCTGGCAAAGAAGAATTTGCTTTACAAAACTGTCCTTAAAAACTGAACAGCTCAAAACTGACCACAGGAAGTAACTGGTGAAAAAACCCCCACAATAAATTGTTCTGCACTCTACTTTTTCTTCACCAAGGCTTTGGGCCATTAGGCAATTTCTCAGCTGTCTCAGGTAAAAAAGAATATCATCTGGAGACAGATAATTTTCTAATTTTAAACTAGTAGACTTTTTGCATTTTAATACTTCTGGACACACTGACCTCAATTCCCTAGTGAGAGCTTCAGACAGAATACAGAAGTCAAAACTACTGATCTAATCCAACACATTTTTGCTTTCAGGGAACATTTACAAAAGCAGAGAAAGAAACTGACTTCTTTGAGGGGGAAAATAGTCTGGAGAAAGAGCAGAAAATACGCCCATCCTATCTTTAGCTTAGAATACTTTCTCTTCGGTATCATTTTGACTCTCTGCCCAGAAGCCTCAACATAAGCATCTTGATTGCAAAAGTCACAAGAGAATCAAGTGTTTGAGGAAGGCTACTGAAGAAAAAGAGATGTTTCCCACTGCACTTTTGGGTCATAGTCTAACTTAGTAAACTCAACCCCTTAAAATCTTACTAAATTTAAATAAGGATTTTTACATTTAGAAAAATGGTACTTGCAAACAAAATTGTAAAAAATGGAGAGAGGGAGAGGAATGACGAATGCAATATAGCCACAGGAAAGCAGAGGTGTTTCCTCTTTCACTGTTCTTAATTAAAATAAAATTTTGAAAACCCACTGAAACAGAGAAGGATTTGTTTACTCCTCTGCTCTCATCAGGGCTGACGGCTCTGGGAAAGGAAAGAGTCCAGGACATGGGGCCCTGCTCACACTCCTTCATTTCGGGCGAGCAGCATCTCCGTGGGGTGGTCCTGTCCCTGCCCATGGGTGACAAAGGAGCTGTCCTCTGACCCAAAAAAACCCTGCTTTGGACTAGGAAGTACCTTTCCCTGCACTTTTCCTCCCAGCACCCTCCTGTCTGTGGCACAGTCTTGGCCCTAGAAGGACTCTGCCCTCTCCTCCCAAATGCTGCAGGACTCTGGAATGTACAGGAAACGGCACATTTCCCAAACTCTCTTGGGGAGGCTGAAGAGGCTCAAGGAACTAATCTGTAACATGCCAGGTCAACAGTGTTGGTATTTCCTCTTCTGGTCCTTCTTTCTGCCCTGGGATGGTTTTTGTTCTAAAGGCACCTCAGCATCTTGCAGACAGCTACGGAAGGTGATTCATCCCTAAAGAGTCACGCTGGAGGCTTTCAGGAAGTTACTGCACCCAGATTAATACTCTCCCTCTCCCTGCCACTGTCCCCACAGTGACCTTAGACTGTCACCTCCTTCCCAGGCCATTAGAGCCACCTCAACCACCAGCTCTGAACTGAGCCAACTGATGGACGGCTTCACCTTTATTCTGCAGCTGCTGATAACCTTCAAGGGACAAGCAGGCATGAATAACCTTGAACAGCCCCCCAAACCCCTCCTCAAAGAGCGGCAGTCACATCCTTCTGCTGTTCTCCTGGGCTGTACTGGATGGAGCCGAATTTCTGGCCTCCACCACTCATATAGGTGTTGATTCTTACAACTCCATTTGTGATATTTTGTTCCATTCCCTATGGCATTTCAAGGCTGTGTTAACAGCACCAGCTCCAACTCCCATCAGACCTCTAAAGAGCTGGGCCAGCAGCTGGATGCCATGGAAGTATGGACACACCTTCTAAAATCACTGTGGCACTCTTGTCTCCCAAGGCTGGCATGGGTACCTGCCCTGAACTGCAACAGGCTCAGCCCATGATAAATCCCTACATTTAATGTCTCCAGAGAGAGATCCCACGGGGGATCTTTCATGCGTAATATCTGAGCCAGGCTAATCTCATTTGGTAACCAAATGGCAAAAACTCTCCATGACAGACAGAGTCTTTCATCCTTGCAAAGAACCACACAGAACAAACTCTGGAATGACCCCAACTGGCAAAACCTGACTTGAATAGGGAGTTTATTTTACATTTTAATTTTCTATTTTGTTCTGCTTGCAGTTAAAATAAATGGTATAAAGCTGGTTTATAAAAACACTACCAAACAAAAAACTCTTTACCCAACAGTACTGCACAATATTTAGAGTTCTGCAGGGACCAGTATACATAGAGGGATTTTAATTTTCCATGGCCTGTAAGCGTTATAATCTCCATCAACTGCATGCACTCTGGGACCATGACTAACACCAGCGCTTGAACTCTGGCTGGTTGTTGGCTTCTTTCTTCTGTCTTTAACACTGTTTGCAAACTCATATTTGATCCAGTAATTTTCAGGGATAAAGAAGCTTTTACAGCAAACGGCTCCTCTCAAGTCTAACCCACAGGTCTCTTATAGGACAATGTGTCAATAAATCAGAGGCATGGGTGAGTCCATGAAACTGCTATGAATGACCACAACTCATCTTAGGGACGAAGGCTTTACTTATCTCTGGAGGTATTACACTGGTAGAGACTAAAGATGACACAGAACATTCAGACACAGGACTGTCTTCGTGGGTTTGACTACTAGCAGTTCTTTCATAGCATCCATGGCGAATATTCCACGACATCTTGCTTGTTTATTCCTTGCCTATCATGTGTGCTGTGCCTCAACATTGCAGGGATAGTCACAACCACTCACTTCTCCAGGATCCTCTAAAGTCACGAGCTCTCTACCTTTTCCAACTCATATTCCCCATTTTCAGAGATGTGTTCCTACCCAAGTTGCTTTCTCCCTTTCTCCCCTTGCTTTTCAGTGCAAGGCTGACCAGAATGAACAGCTCTGGCAGCTCTGGTACCACACACTCTCGTGTTTCAGTGCTGCCATGTTAACCACCCTGGTATGTCCTGCGCAGCCACACTAAAACAAAGCTGCATTTTCTAGGACAGAGTTAACTGGGACAGCAAAGGGGTTTTATCCTACCTTGGGGCCCCACTTGCTTGCCCAGATGTTCTGCTGAGAAACAAGTGACCCACAGAGCCCTGTGCAACCCAAGACAGCAATGGCAAGATAAAATGTCTCAGAGACCTGTATTCCAATCAATAGACTGAGCTTATCCCATCTCAGTTCTCTCCTGAGGTCACACAGCTCTCCTTGATTTGCACTTACTAATGGTGAACTGCTCTCATGATTTAATTCTTTCACTGGCAAGACACATACAATACTGTGGCTGTCAAATTTACACAGGTTTGCCCCGAGTGAGTCACTGCACCTGAGACAGGAACTTCGGAATATTTAACAAAAAAGGAGATGTTGGAGATGACATCCAAAGACCAAGCTTTCATAGAATTAATGGGAAAGGAGAAAGAGGAACCTACATATTAAACAGAGTTTGCCATGAAGCATCAAACTGGTCTGGAAAGCAGATTTCTGCTCCCTTGAGAGTTTTTAATAGCTTTGGATAACTAAGATAAACAGAGACTGAAGGGCTGCCTGAGACACATACAAAATTATTGAATTATGACATGTTTGAGAAGTTATTTACTTTATAGAGTATTTACATAAGATCCACTTCCTCTTCATATATAAGCTCAAATATTACAAAGATTTCCTCCCGTCCACCCCCCTTAATGAGGCATCTGCATTCAACAGCCCCAAATATCCAGAATTAACTTTATTTCAAGAACATCCCTAGGAAAGTTTTCTAGGCAGTCCGCTTCTTGTTCCTAGTAACAAGCAACAGGACAAGAGGAAACAGCCTCAAGTGGCGCTAGGGGAGGTTTGGATTGGATAGTAGGAAAAATTTATTCATCAAAAGGGCTGTCAAGCACTGGAACAGGCTGCTCAGGGAAGCGCTGGAGTCACCATCCCCGGAGGTATTTAAAAGATGTGTGGATGTGGTGCTTGGGCACATGGCTTAGCTGTGGATTTGGCAGGGCTGGGTTAGCAGTTAACTTGGTGATCTTGGAGGTCTTTTTGAACCTAAACCATTCTGTGATTCCCCAGAGCCTGAGCAAAACCAGGGAAATTCCACTCTCTCAGCAGGCAAATGAGGCACGTGTGGAAAGAAAACACAGGGCATTCAAAGGAACGGGGGAAGAGGAGGCAGAATATGAAGTGATGACTGGGATATTGCTATTAAAGCAGCTGATTTTTCCTCAGTTCTCTGGCCCATCTGGAACAACTCTGCTCACCTGAGAAGTGTCATGGTTGAATATCACAGCATTCAGGTCTCCGCAGTTGTAGTGCTTGATGAGATCCTCAGTGGTGTAAGGGGCCTGCAAACTCCCCGCTCGAAGGCTTTCGTGCTGGAGCAGGGTTTGGTTCAGAGCAAACAGCACCTGCAGAAACACAGACAGAAAAAGAGAGAAAACATTAAAGATAGTAGGAATCAAACCAGCAAAGTCTAAAGGACAAAACTTTCAAAGACTTTCCTGCACCTGAAGCCCATTCCCTTGATCCATTCTGGCCCACAGCAACAAGGGATGGTCTTCAGGCATTCCCAAATGGAAAAACATTCAGATGCAAGACTCTGTTACATTCTCCAAAGAGTATAACTTCACACCAGATAATGCTCAGAGCTCACAGTCTAAGAACTCTTGGGCTCTCTGTGCTGCTTGATTTGCTACATGACAGACACTGGAATGAAAATACCCCTAAATGAGGAAACTTCTATTGCCTCTGACTATTTGCTGCCCATTAGCTTAAATACAAAGCCTAAACTCAGTTCAAAGGTTTTTGATAAAAAAATCTGAACTTCTGAAATCACTGGGACTTTGTGCACGCTTGTAGTAACAGAAACTTTAGGACATTCATTATTAGTCTCCCTCCTTTAATCTGTCCTCCTTCACCCACCCATTTGCAAAGTGAGAACAGAGACAGAGATTTGTAACACTGTCCCAAGCAGACCAGTCCAGTATTCCCATCCCAAACCTGGAAAAACCCAAAAAAGCAGAAGCACTATTTACTGTGTAATTTTGGGTAACCAAAAAATAAATGTCCTTAAATATGGGATTTTTTTCCTTGAATTACCAAAAAAAAAACAAAAAACCCTAAGCAAACAAACAAAAAGCCCCCACCACAACCCTCCCCAACAAATAAATAAAACTAAACAAAAAAAAGACCACTAAATTTCACATGAACTACCACAAATCCTTTTAGATTTGTGACAGACTGTGGGAGTAATTTATACCAGTTATTGAATCACCAAGTCTGGGCTTTTCATGTTCAGCTTTCCAAGAACCTTCTGAATGAACTTGATAAAAATCAGATGAATAAATCAGAAGAACAGCAGATAAGACTTTTGTCATGAACTATATAAATAAACAAACACACTTTTCTGAAAATAAAGTGGTATGTGGTGACTGCGAATTTAGAGTTCTGAAAAATTATATCGATGTGTCATTTTTCATGAGAAGACTCCTGCACCCCTCAGTCTCGTATTTCACCACTTTTTGAGCTTTTCTCATTTGTAACAGCAGTCCCCCATCCTTCCCAAAGGAGAACAATCATCTCAAAATCTGGGTGAGGTAATCCCTGCTGAGCTGCACTCTGGGACCCGAATTCTCACCTTCTGAAATTTTAACAACTGAGCCCACGTCAAGGAGTGAACCCCAGAGGAGTTTAAAATCAGCAATTTACATATGTATTTGCAGGATGGAAGTACTTATTAGTTTAAAATTATGATTCCCATTGAAGTTTATCCAAAGGTGAAGGAAAGGAAGTTGCAAAATCTCATGTATATAACAAATAGGATTGGATATTTTGTTATCAATAATAACACTGATAATGTTAATAATACAATTAAGAATAAAAGATCTTCAGGGCACTAACAGCCTCGATAAAAAGCTGTTACATGCTAAATAACATACACAAATGGGGTTGAGGAAAAGCAAATGCTATTTTTTTATTTACTTGGAAAAAAAAAGGCATCTTTCAACTGAACCTGTCATACCTCAGTTCAGCAATCAGTTCCCCATTAAGAGCCAAGCCTAAGAGATTTCCTTGCTCAGATCTAAGGGTCTCTTCAGGCTTTTCTACAAAGAGATCAAGCTTTCCCAGGACCACAGCCTGAAGTTAAGCATTTTCCTAACCTAGTTTTTCTCTAATTTAAAAAATATGCAAAAAACACAGTTTGAAAAATTTCTAACGTTTGAAAGGATCTGAGCTTTTTCTTTTTCCCCTAAGGGCTACAGCTCGAAGAGGAAATGGTTCATCCCAGGATTTCCTGGGGATTCTAAACATTTTGACTAATAAAAATAAAAGCTTAGAAAAACATTGACAGGAAAAATGAGAGCAGAGGTTTTCCCAAAATGCTTTTAGCAAAATCCTTCTCATTTTTGATTTTTTAAACAATGGATGTTACTGGATTTTTATATACAAAAATACGTATACACACAGGCAAACATATACAAACCACCAACAAGCCCTGAGGGTAAGACCGTGTGTTTTATGATAAAATATTAAGAAGGCAATAAACAAATCCTTACTTACTTTACTCCCAAGGCCTTTTTTTCCCCCTTTTCTTCTTTTTTTTGTTATTCTGGGGAAACCAGTCCTGTGCATTAATGCTCTGGGTCTTTCTCCTCTGAATAAGTTTGGAACTTGCATAATTTCAAGTCACATTTGTAGGGGGTTCGAGAGCTTAAAGAAAATTGTCCATGTATTCCTCAAAAATCAGCCTGCAGAGAAGTCCACAGTACAAGTTCACTTCTTGTAAGACACCGAAGATTCCAGATGAGAGAGAATGAGTTATTTGGGAGTTTTTGGCAGATGCTCCCCCATGATTTCATTAGTGCCAGGATGTTCATGTCCCTGCCCTCTGGCTCAGAGCAGCTTTGGGACCCAGAGGTGACTCTGGCCACCAGCTGAACCCATCCCGCACACAGCTGTCACTGCAGGGAGCTCAGCACCGGGTTCAAACTGCTGCCCCAAAAGCCACTCCAGAGATATTATTTTAGGAGGAAAGTTAAAATCAGAAACTCAAACACTTGAATATGCTAAAGAAAAACTCTAATTAACAGGTTTCTAGAGAAGTTTTGCTTAATCAAGCCATAACCACCATGGGTTTTAGCTGGGTGGCTCAAAACAAATTCAAAGAGAAGCGGGGTCTTGTCACAGTCGCCTGCTCGCTGGCTGGATTTGTAGACCATTTCCTTCAGAGTCAGGTTAAAGCCAGCTTAAAACCCAAATTTATTTTTCCTTACTGTTCAGATAATGCCACAAAAACAACGCTGTTTCCTTCCCTTCTCTCTATCTTAATATCAGTGACCCCACGACCCCCAGCCTAATCCTCTATCTGAGCTAAATCTCCCAGAGGTGCCTGAGATTACTGAACAACTGATGACTTCAAAATAAACACACTTAGAGTGACTGCCTATCCACAGTCCCACCTAATAAACAGAGCAGACAGGATTTGTTCTGGGAAGCAATGGGAAGTTATGACTTTGGCTCTCGGGAAGTGCATTTTTATTCACACAATTTATGGTCCTCACCCCGGTGTGCTTTGAAGACATTTTTGCACGTCTGTCTCTGGCCCCTGCCGTTTGTGACTGATCAATCTTTTAATCTGGGTGGTGTCATTCTCCCAACACAGAGATTTTATTTGGGTGCTTGGAGACACCAGTTCAGCCCTCAAGGCAGAGCTGTGGTCCTGTTTCACTGCAGTGGGAGTGGGTCTCACCAGTCCTACACACTGCCAGGGACCACTGTTCCAGACGTTTTAGGAGTTGTTTTGCGCAGCCTTTGGACATGTCAGAGAAAAGGAGATGGACCAGTGAAGACCTTCAC
This sequence comes from Pomatostomus ruficeps, assembly GCA_013400735.1. Lineage (NCBI taxonomy): Eukaryota > Metazoa > Chordata > Aves > Passeriformes > Timaliidae > Pomatostomus > Pomatostomus ruficeps. The sequence goes on from VYZT01022451.1 coordinate 207,267, forward strand.
TAACAGCTTTACTGATCACCTTGACACACTCAGACAGTATTCCCCACTCCATGGCTCTGGATTACAGAGCCAAGAGTCACACAAGAACAGGAGGAATGAGTTACAAAAGTAAACCTCCCATATAAATCAACTTGAATGTTTATGGTGTTTAACTTTCACCTTCAAAAAGATAAAGCATTATAAAACCTCCAAACCCCTCATGTAAAGCAAGCAGACACAGCCGAGTGGGTCCTAAGGTCTCGAGGCTGGCACTGCCCAAAATTGTTGGTATCAGCAGCTGTCCTTGGGACAGTCTGAATTTTAGTTTGCAAGCACATTGGTGAGGTTGGAGGTTTGATTTTATGTGATAATTTAATGAGATTTGGTTTTTAGGGAAGTGAACCTAATCTACAGAAACATATTTAGAGAACCACTGCCACCTTTTTAAAGAGGGAGGGGAAGTGAATAAATGTGTACTTGGACTGGGCTTAGGAACACTCCAGCCTTTCCACCAGGAGTCATGTTCTTCTTTGAACTTGGCTTTGGGAGTAAAGCCAGATGACAATCCTTGTTCCAATGTTTTATTGTGCCAGGTCAGCAGCTTCAGACTGGACATTTGAAAGCTCCTGAAGGCCAGCAACATGTTAATGCTGCTGTGATAGCTAAGGAGGAGAAATCACAGCCTTTGTGCTGGAGAGATTTCTCCTTATCCCTCTACTGTGCATTTGTGTCTAGCTGAAGAGTGTAAGAAGGCCCAGAAAACAAAACCCACGTTAACGCTCCTCAAATACAGCACCATTCCTGGTTATGTCAGCTGTGGACAGGTGGACGTGTCCACCTGTGGAATCAAGTGGAAAGGTTGCCAGGTCCACCTCTTCAATTTTTCTAAGGCCCCAAATAATGTCACAATAAAAAAAAAAAAGCTTTGTGGGAGCAACTAATAAACAGCTATAAAATAAGGCAAGGAAACCTTATTCACAGATAAAATGCTTGAGTGGTCCCAAACCTTCCTATGAAATATATTGCTAATAAAACAGACAACAAAATCAGGAATTAGAACAGAAGAAACACATTTTTTTCTCTAAGCTTAAGACAAATTGGAGCTGTGTTCTTCTGGTGTGTTTGCTATACAGGAGGCTCAAGGATGAAAGGCAACCCTAGGAAAACTCAGGGCAAGCTTTGCATTCACAGGACTCCAGTAGCTGGAATTACAGGATGACCCCTGCACAGACCCATGATTAATAACAATACCACAAAAACAAGTACTTAAATTTCACACTATGATGTCAGCTCTTGAGCAGGCAACTTATTGTTTTGCTTTGCTCTCTCTTTTGGACACGTGCCACCACAATGCAAACACTAAATAAGCATTACTGGAAGCGTTTGAGCGACTGTATCCTGTCAGTGCCCAGACTGCAATTCCAGAAAAGAAATGCCCACTCTCCTGCTTGGTTCAAAACAAACTGCAACATAAATATTGAGATATATGGTCCTGCAGGGGTTCTCCTTTGTAGTTATCCTAATCTGTAATCAAACAGAAAAACAAATACACAGTTTCAGGTCAAAATAGTTACTTGGGGGAAAAAAAAAATAGAAGAAAGAAAAATGCAAGTCCCTGATTTTCCAGATTAATGGAAAGCAATAAAAGTGCTTGCCCAAATCTGTTCAGTTCCATTGGCTTCCAGAAGACGGGTTTCCCCTTTCCTTGAATCTCTTGTGCTGTTGCTAGGAATTAGTGAGCTGTGAAACTCACCTAATGAGGTCAGCATCAGGAAATAGCTCTGGAAAAACAGGTCCTGGGGGATCTACTAAAGGACTCCCCCAGTGTCCAAACGAAATCCTGGATGCATCGGCACATTGTACAGCCGGGGCTGCAGGAGGAACGTGCCCAGCTTTGTTGTTGTTTTTCCTATAAAGGGACAGCTAAGGAAAGTGAAACTATTAACTCATCCACTGGAATTTCTGCTCACAAACTGTGCCCCCTGTTAAAGCTGCTCATAAAAGCCTTTCGGCTAGTTAGTTCCATATGTTCCCCAAACCCGCAGTTATTGCTTCTGAAAGGCAGGAGTAGTTAACAGTCTGCGGCTTGGCACTGACCAGGGAGACCCGGGGACCTCGCTTTTCCCCTCCCTTTCAAACTGCCAATTAACCAGTTTAATAAACCAGTGTGAATCCGACTGAGGGGCTTGGAGAAACCCCGAACCACCACCCATCCTCCGGCTCAGCCACGACAGTGACACAGGGGCATGGCCCAGGGCAGCGCAGTCACAATTCTGATGTGCAGCCACAGGACTAACATTGGTTTTCTTGATGCTGGGAGAGCTGCAGGGTCATTGGGGGTCCAGCCTTCAGCCCCACATGCCCAAAGCTCCAGCTGAAGTTAACTTCAACAGCTTGACTTTAGCCCCCTAACTTTTCTCCTCATGCAGGGATGCCATGATGAACTTGCACATGCAAAAGTAATTTTGCTTTTTATTTCATTTTTGCTGTGTTTTGATTGAATCAAAAACCAACAGAAAATTTCTGGACAGCAAGCACTGCAGAGTGCATGAGAACCCCATTCTCTCAGCCCTAAGTTCCCTGTGCTGGAGAAGGAGTCCCCTGGTTGATGGCAGCTCACATATTCCGTGCGCTGACCCTGCACTGTTGCTTCTGCCCCAAGTTCCTGGCTTCAGCAGGGCTGGGGCAGGCACAGGGCTCAGTCAGAGCCTGGAGAGCAGTTTGGGGATTTGATATCAGTTTGCCTGATAGAACAGGCAAAACAACAATTTGGGCTCTTAGATGCAAGTCTTCTCTTACACACAGTCATTAAAACACCAAAAAACATGGAATTAATTTCTATCCTGAAAACACTTTAAAAACAGATACTATAATATACTATAAATGCCACACCCACCCTAAATACGGCAATAAAAACTCAAAAAGAGGTCTTAAATATGTAACCTGAAGTCAGCAGCAGCTGTAGCAAAGTCAGTATTGAAAGGAGGGTAAGATCTGAAAACTTTTCTAATGGCAGTGACTTCTGTTACTTGCTAAAGGCACTCACAGTCCAGATTAACAGAGAAGAAAGGATGGGGTGAAAAGAGCTTTGATATGGAATTTCCATCCTTTCCCCTTTTGTGAACCACCACACTGTGGTGGAAGGATGTTTTAGTTTCAATGCCCTCACCACATCATCGACAGGGTCTCTTTTGCCAGTAACTCAGCTTGATGTCCAACCAGGCACAGTGTGAGCGAGCACTGACTCTGTAGGATAACTCTGCTTTGGTCAATGCCCACATTCAAGCTTAGGAAAATAAATTAAGAAACAACAGGAAGACAGATTTGCATCTTAATCAGAACTGAAACTCTGGAAGGGACAGAATTACTTCTGTTAAATTTGCAATCTAAATGTAGGACTTATGTGGATTTTGTATGCAGGATTTACTTGCATCCAGTACCTTCTGTACTGGTCTTGTTTCTCAGCTGTGCTGAGCTAGCTCAGTAGATTAATTTTGATGAGTAAATATATCTAAAAGGCTAAATATTTTCACCAAATGATTTACACTCTGAGCAGTCTAATTCTGCAATTGTTTTTCTGATGAAGTGCAGCCAGTCCCAGTAACCAACACCCTGCCCAGCAGTGATGGCTTGCAGGTCCAAGTGTCACTGTTTAGACTTCTGGACTGGAGTCTTAGATCTTGTAAACAAAAAGGTAAACGCTCAGTAAAACCAGTTCATACTTCTGGCATGACAGAGCACTCTTGAAAGAAGGCTGAACTCAGAGTGGTTCCACAGAAAATTCCTTCTCCCTGGAACTCACCTCAGCTATTCAGTTACGTGACTTAAAGGAAGGACATACCAGACAACAAAACACTGTGTATGAAATGCTTACCAGTGACCTAAAAATCCCATATTAGGTTAATCAAGTCAGACATGGTGGTGTAAATTGTTTCAGCTTCTTTACACCCTTCATGTTAATCTGTGGCAAAGGAGTAACAGGTCTTCCAGGGCTGAGTAGCTGGCAACCAGGTTTGATTTTAAACAATTCACAGAAGATATTGGACACACAATTATGAGGGTAAAAGGCTGGAGAGCTCAGCTGGTGTGAATGGACCCAACTCCACAAGGAGAAAGGAGATGGACTGTGTGACACTGGATGTCTAAAGCAGCACCCCTGGATCATGTGAAACCCACAGGCACAGAGACAGGCACATACACTTCTCACCCAGACAAAGCAGGCAGTGTTCCAATGGGACAAACTGGACACGTCCCTGCGGCCCATCTGGTGCAGCCCTGGGCTGGCTGCCAGCCTGGCTCCTGCACACCTCTGGGTCCCCCCAGCTCCCCCTGTGCCACCACCCCAGCAAGCCTTGCTCGGCCTCCAGCTCCACTTTGTCATTCCTGTCCCAGGGGTATCTCACCACCTACTAGTGAGGAGCAAACCCCTCTATTCAGAAACCCCAAAGGCTGCCTCAGTGCCAGGGAACCCCTCACCCCACCCCATGTAACACTGGAGCTCTGCGGGCACTGGAAGTTTGTGAGGAGGTTTCTGGAGAAGAGCAGTGTTCCAGGAGAGGTGCCGTGGGGGTTGCAGCACGTTGCTCAAAGGTGTCACTGAAACAAGAACAGTCAGCCCAGATAAGCCCAACACCCCCAAAGTGTCTGCTAGCAGATACTTTGGGAAAGCATGTAAGAAATGAGGTGAGCAGAGCGTGAACTTTCCTCAGACAACACTTCCCATCTTCTGGAAATCTGCCAGTTGGGGACCTTGTGGATGAAAATACCTCTTCTCCTATCACTCCTTCCCACCCACCTCCCTTCTCCCCGTGCCTTCACCTCAAAATTATCCCCATGCTTGGTTGCACCACTCTTCTGAAGAGCAGCCATCTGCCTGTTCTGCGCAGAGAGGAGCTCTCAGCCTGCTGCTTTGCTCAGCAATTTCGTTCCCAAATGGAAGCCTGGCAGGACGCCCGAAAGGCAGCGCCCACGATCGCTTTTCTCCACCTTAAATGGGCACATTGTCCCTTCACCTTCACAGGGGGCACATGAAATCCTTCCCAAGAACCTGAAACCTCGTTTGCGCCCGGCTCACGGGTAAAATTGTTACCGGGCCCTTCTGGGGTTTCGATTTTTCTTTTTTTGTCTCCACTGTAACAGAAGGAATGTGGGAACATGCCCTGAGTGGAGCGGACCAGTTGGCCCCGGTGATGAGTGAGCTGCAATGAAAGGGGCACCCTCATGGAAAAAAGCAAAGCTCTGGGGCGGTTTGGGGAACTCCCAGCTTTAGGCACCCAGCCTGAGACATTTTTTTTTAAAAAGTCTAGTTTCATGATATGCTAAGCATCCACCCATTGAAAAATGCAACCTGTCCTGGGTATATTTAATTTGGGATTTATTCATATTACTGCTTAATTTTGAACTGTTGCTTTTTAATTACCAGCTGAAGCTACATAGTAAAATGGACTAGCCCCACAGGCATGTTTTTCTTTCTATTATATTACAGTGAGGCAGCAGATTAACTCCTTCAGCCATCCCAGCTTAACACCTCGCGATGCCAGCACAGCCCCTTTCCAGACTGCTGCTCCTGCAGCAGGAATGGCTGGAGGGGACACAGATCTTTATGTCCTGAATTTCCAACTCCCAGCCCAGGGCATCAGCCCAAGCAGGTGCCAATTTCAACATGCAGCAGCAACCTGGAGAGTAAATCCCAGCCCATGGGGAAGGGGAGCACTTTCCAGGAAGGCAGATGGAGCTGCACCCTCTGGCCAAGGACAGACACTTCGGGGCAACAATTGTCTCAACTTTCCAGTCTCCACGTGAGCACCACTGAGTGGACAGCTGTAGAAAAGGGAATGTTTCCTAAGCCTGAGGGGGACTGAATCCTCATGAGGTCAGCAGGGAAAGAAAAAAAAAAAGAAATTATGACTCAGAACAGCGTAAGAGAAGGAAAACTTCAAGAGGAAGCAGGGAGCTGAACTCCTCAGGGACAGGCACTTGTTTTGAATTGCTGTTTTTTCTTTTAGCTTATCTCAAGATGAAATAATTTTATTATGCAAGATGTTTCTGCCATTGGGGTGCATAGTGACCAGGCTTGGAGTATCCCATGTCTGTTAACAAACACAGGGCTTGATCTGGCAGCTGCTCTCTTTGGGTCTTCCTCACCTGGAGAAAACCCAAGCCCTTAACCAGGCCACATGAGGGGACCCCATCTGTGCCAGCTGTTAGAGGGCACAGTGACCCCTGGGTGGCCTCAGCAGGACAGCCCCTCTTTCCTCCTGGGAATTCCCAGTTATCCCCTCAGGATCAAGGTTCCAGTGCAGACCTTGTAAAGCACAGGTGATGGGCAGTGCACTGCTCACCCCTCGTGCTGCCTCCCTCTCCCAGAGCTGCTGCACCAAAGCACGAAAACGGCTGGAGCTGGTGCTCCCCTCTGGAGTGTTGCGGCCCTGGTACAGTCTACATAAAAATTACTCAAAATTCAGCTGGCCAGGGAAAGAAGGTGACCCACTCGTCAAATCACAGCAGCTCAAATTTCTAATATCATCTACTTGCAGCCAAGTATTTGCCTTCAAATTAAGCAGAGGCCAAGAATAATTACTTACTATTCACTGAGATATTTACATCAATTATTCAGCAAATAAATTCAGCTAACAAATAGCTTCAAGGGAACTGCAATCTATTCACAGTCAAGTTGCCAAGCCAGAAGAAAATTATAAAATTGATTATTTGCAACAAACTTAGCTTAGTTAGCTTTCGAAGTCAAAATGATAAATTCAGACACTTTATTTTCTACTATATATTGGCTCCCTCAATTTAATTCTCCTGCTTAGGAATTATGGGAGGTTATAGCTGTCTCTATAAGATAGCTGTTATATTTTTATTATCATTGGAACGAAAAGATCTTTTTGCTTAAAGCCTTTTTAAGCCTAGCCTAAACACTCTCCACTCCAGCCAGAGAACACCTATGAAATCAGCTACCAGTGAGGATATGCTGCTAAAGAACCAAGAAGAGTGTTCTCAGATTTTTGCTCTCCTGGCTAGAGCCGTGAACCAAATGCTGCTGCAAAACATTTATTTAAATTGGCAAATTCTGAAGAAAGCACTTCATTCAAGTAACACTTCCATTTTCTTTTTTCTTCCAACTAAGAAAGGATGCAGAAGAATATTCTTTGCACAGCTTCAAATATTACTGACGGTGGGATATTTCCTTATATAAACAAATAATAAAAAGAGTAATTAATACTGTTTTCAGGCAGCATTCTGGTCCATGCACATAAACAGCAGAGAGAATACCTGAAAGAGATCTGCCTCAGGGTCACCTTCTGCCCATTTAGCTGTATCTCCTCACTCCTTAGATACATTCACAGGGGTTTAGCCAAGCAAACTGCTTCTTTATCCCTCTCCTCTCTTTTTTCCTTGCCTGTTTAACACTGATGCTCTGTAAATACACCCACAACTAAGAAAGCACATGCTGCCAACCCCTGAAACACTCCATAAATGTCCAGCAGGTTTTTCCCTCTCCAGCTGTGCTTCACCAGGAAGATTCCCAGAAATCCGACAGCCACTGAAGGCACTGAACATGAGGACACAGCTCAGACAAGTCTTAAAAAGACTCCAAAGGGAGAAAAAGCAACTCCCAAAAGCAAATCTCTTCAGTGTTGCCCTGGAATAATATGGATGGATAGCAGCATGATCATGACAGTGGGGCTGGAGCTCAGAGGCTTCAGTCCCCTCTTCTGCCTCAGGACAGAAGGGCAGATGTCCAAGGAGAAACCCCAAAGCAGTGGGGTGGGTACTGGGCAGAGCACAGGGGATTGCTTCCAGGTTTCACTTCACTTCCTAAGGCTGACTCCGAGGCGCACAAGGAGGCTCTGCTGGTGTAATTTAGCATCATTCTGATGATTGACACCGGCTGAAATCCTGCCTGCATGCCCCAAAAGAGGAGACAGGGATGGTGCAGGGGTAGGAAATGACATCCTCCACAAACCTGTGGGGGATAGGCTCATTTTGAAGATAATATGTGATCTGCATTTCTTCCCTGCTCATGATCTTTCTACCTTCCATAAACTAGGGAGGATGGGGAGTAGGTTCAGGTGGCTTTATAGGCCAATTTCTTTGCAGATGGGAGCTGTTCAGCTCAACCTGCCCCAACCATCTTTTACTATTTCACTTGGCAGGGAATCTTGCTCAGTGCTTATATTTTGTACAAGGGCAGTTATGATTTCCATTTAATTGTTCCTCAAATTTGAGATATAACTATAAAATTCTAAGAATCTTAGTGTGGATTTTGAGTAGCAAACGTTCAGGACCACTTAGAGATGAGGTGAAGCTCTGGAATTATTCAGTGGAGGCACAAACAATGAACACATCAGAGAAAAATGTCAGAGAGTTTATACAGAGAGGGGAAAATTGAATAGATTGCAAAAGAAGTTGCTCAGGAAACATGGCTTTACTGAGCTCTGGTAACTAGAAGTTACTGGATTCAAAGCATTAGAACACAAGCATTACTAAGACAAAGACTTTGTGGAGTCTTGTTTAAATTGCAAATTCTGACTCCTTTTTTCTGATGGGGTGACCTCTCCTCTGCTTTTAGGAAGCTAAATTACACTCCAGTTTGCCTGTTTTCATCACATTTTGCTTTGGGCACAAATGACTGCGGGCTTTGCTCTTTCTACGCTGATAGAAACTGAAAAGGGATTAACCAAAAAGCAATAAACTATTCCCTCCAAATTGTTAGCCTTAAATTTTCTTATTAGTCTCTACCCACACTAATTTGAAACTCAGCAATGCTGGTTTTCTCCAGAGCTGTCAGCTGACATAAGCTGGTTCTCTTCCTTGCAGGCTGCATTTGCCAACGATCTTTCTGCTTTCAAAACACGCCCCGTCCACCAAATACAGCAAGACTGTTGCCCTTTTCAGAATTTCCCGCAGGTACACGGTGATGTTAAAGAGGGAACAAAACCAGCATGGCATTTTTCAAGCTGTTATCATGGGAATGCTTTGTACACAAGAATGTCAGAGTGAAGCCAAGCCCCGTGCACAGCTCTGAAGGTAGACGGATGAGTGTACGAGCCAGCGACTTGCAAAGATTACACACCAGAGCCACAAAAGTCTTGAGAGGAGGGGGAGGATGCAAGAAGACAGTAGTTCTGTGAAAGATCCACAAAATCCCTTTCACTTACAATGGGAGTTGCTCAAGAAAAGCAATCCCATTGTGTTCTCTTTGGACTTTTCATAAGAGCATTGGGAATGGCACAGCAGATGTCCCTGTAGCATGGAATGAAGGCTCCAGCCCAGCCCAAGCCATCTTAAGGCACTTTTGCCAGCTTCTTCTCCAATAAATTCAGAAGCTCTGGCACCTGAAAGTTTCCAGATGATACTGCAAGCCGCCTGTTGAGGACCGACTCAAGTGTCCTTGCCCCAGTTATACTGCCTGACCAAGAGAGCAGCTCCCAGCTGGCACCAGCGTTCCTCAGAGCTGGGCCTGCTGTCTACCCTGCACTCTTGGGCAGAGTTTGACCCTTTGTATTCACAGCTAAATGCTACCAGATGGATGATCAGTTCAAAGGCTGGTGGAAACAATTAAGATTACAGGAAGCCAGGTTTATCGTTCCACCTATAGCACTGAATTAATCACGGCTGATAGGGATCTAAGCAGAGCCCACTCAAGGCTCTGATTTATATCACTGCCTGTCAAGAGATGGCAGAAGATTGCCCAGTAGCTGCTGAATGCTTTTCTCCCACTCTCTCCCTCTCCTGGGGAGACAAATATAAGCCAGGACATTCCTGCTCTGCTCAGGATGCCATGAAACCTAACCTCCTGTTGACACAAGCATGAGGCCCCAGGACTGTATAACAGGTCACTGACAGAAAGATATAAGATAGAGCTTCCAAATTCAGCTGGCCACACACAGGCAGGCACTGGGATACTCCTGGCTCCCAGAGCCTGAGTACCTGTGAGGAGACTCGGAAGCTGACAGACACCACGGGGCCCTCATCAAACCATTTCTCAGTTGTGTCTTCTGGCAAGTCCAGTGCTGATGCTGCCTGAGATTCCTGTGAGGTTTATATCAGCTGTATCCTTACTGGGCTGCAAAGGCTGGATTTTTTCTAAACACAGGAAAGATCCAGGGAGCACTGGACAGTTGTGTCCCTGCAGCTGCTCTTTAAAGAATGACAAAGGAGGAGTGCCAGAACCCATCCATACTGCTGGGACCGGAGGCCTCAGTGCCCACACGTGAATCTGAGTATTTGTGCTCAAATAAATTAACCCTGTCAGAAGTCAAGTGTCACGGACTGAGAGTGGACTCTGAGTAACTGTGAGCTCAGTGCTTTCTTTGGAAGCAAATCTCCTGAAGTCTGGTTGCTCCCTTTCTCAGGGACTCAGTGATGAGCACATCTCATGTCAAGCATGAAATGGGAATGGATCTGTTACCATATGGTAGGTTTTTCTCCATCCATGGGAGGCAAAACAAAGACAAACAAGGAGGCTTGAGTCAACACAAGGGTTAATTTAAGAACTGAGTTTGCTTAAAATACAAGTTGTCACCAACCAAAAAGAACAAGTAGCCATTGAAGAGAAAACTGTTGAGATTTATGGCCCCCATTCTAGAGACATAAAAGGGGAGTCAATCATCTTTTGAAGTTTATTTTTTTAATAAGAGGTCCTCGAATATTCCCCCCACTTTTCATTGCCAGAAAAGTAAGCTTGTGGCTGTGAAAAAGTTAAAAATTAGGGGTTTCCTAAGTGGGAGCAGAATGCATGGTCGCTCTGTATGACCCCAGCTATTCTAACAGCTACTGCTAATTCCCAGTGGAAGCATCAATAGCTTGTGAAATAGACTCCTTTCTTTTCTTGTACAAATTATTCCTTTATATTTTTGAACTTCTGAACCTCCTGGCTTAATAACAACTCCACAAGAAAGAAGGAAAATAATTGAGTGTTTATAACAGCACGCATCTTTTTTTATTATCATCCCAGGCTGAGGCACTTTTAGTTTAGCAAAGCTTTAGTCGAAGCTGTTCTGCAAAACCATTCAGAAATGGGAGGAGGAGAGGGATGGGAAGGACATCTCCTCCTACATAGGAATTGTGGTCAGTAGACATTTTTTTAATTTCTCAGACATATACTTTCACTATCTTCCACCTACTCCCTAAACGATAACCTACCCACTTACTACCTGCCTGAGTTACGGGCAGAAATTAAAACACTGCTCTAGCCTCACAGCCTGCAGATGAGCTGCAGCACATCAGAGTGTGCACCATAAAAAATTGCAAAACAAAGCGAGACAAAACCCTTAACAACCCACCCACACATGCAAGGAAAGAACGAAACAAATCAAGGGAAAATAATAGCAATAAACTGTCTTTAGCCTCTTTCTTTTTCCAGTTTAAAGGGAAAGCAATGTGACAATGCCGCAACAGATGACAGTCTATTTATTTTCTCTAATAGATCTACAGTTGGTGGATTTCCCTCTACCTCCCAGAAGACTTATATGGCTTGAATTAAAAAAGGCTAACAGTAGAGAGTATGTTTACTCAATAGGAAATGACCATGCCAGGCTCAGGAAGTGCTCATCTTCCTCCAACAGTTGGTTTAACAAGCACTAAATCACTGAGTATTACATTCTAGATAATTTGCTGCCCAGTATCATCACTTTGTTGATTAATATGCTAACTCATAATAATGACAGATTCATAATAGCAAGCTTAGCAATTCATGTTCTGAACTAGACATCCAGCCAGGGCACAATCCTGTGCCCTCCCGGGTCAGTGGTGCAGCACAACACAACCCTTTTAAAGGCAGATTATGACACGGTCAGACAAACATTTTAAGGACCTGGTGCATAAAACCCAGGAGCATTTCCTTGAAGAGGCTCAAGTAGAAATACCACCACCCACACTTCAGCAGAGCCCACTGCTCAGAGACACATCTTCACTTTGCTGTCAGCAAGGACAATCGAATCCTGCTTCCCTGGAGCACCTTCCTGTCAATAAAACTCACCTCAGACCAATACTGGCTTGGTTGAAATTGAGCTGTGTAAATCAGAGCTCAGCATCCTTGAGGTTTTCAAACATTTGCCTTTAGAGCCGTTATTTACAGGTGATATTTTTTTGGGTTCTCACTGGTATAATCCGGCAGTAACTCTTTCAAGCTGATGGATTTGCACCAAGTTCCACTGCTCAATTGATTACACCACAGAATAAGGGGCTCCTATCTTCTTTGCCTATGTATTACAAAGATCAACTGAAGGGACAAATTGAGGACAATTTTAATGGTTTCTTGTGGGTGATGGAGATATTTCCTTCAGTCATGTTTACCTAGGCATCTTTCCTTTCTCCTTTGTGAGGGTTCTTAATTGCAGCTTCTGAGGCCAGGCTAAACCCCTATTAATTTTCTCCATAAAATGAGGTCCCCTGCAGCTGGAACATGTGGATGGTGTAGGATTCGAGTGGCAGCCACCGCCTGCCGTTCTCCCAACCACTGGCATTTCAACTGAAGTCCATTCATCACAGGCTTACGGCCAGATCTAACCGTAAATGAGCCGCTTCACAACTCTGATCTAAAATATTTATTACTTCTGAGTTAGTACGTTAAGATGGAAAATAAAAATCCAAACCCTAATCCTAAACCAAGAAACAACACTGGCATGTCAGCAAAAGGCTGAGCAGGAGGTTCTGGGACGACTGTTCACATTTGTACAGGATATATAAAGGATCCCTCCCACTTCCATCAGTGGGCATTTATCCTGCAGGCAGTAAGTGCATGATTTCCATCATATTTCTTCACCCTTGAAAATTAAGTTTATGAGGCAGTGGAAGCCTGAAGTGACAAGACTGCATTTGTCCCCATGTTAGTTTTGCAGCCTCCCTGTTTTGTTCCATGAATTTATTGCCTGTTCTTTACAGCAGGTGATGGACAGGCTACAGGTCTCCAAGCAATTATGCTCCTGCAAGTTCTGTGAAAAAAGCTGATGGGCAGAGATGATGTGAAGGGAAGCCTCAAGGAATTCGTACAGGACTTCATCCTTGAGATGCAAACCCTGGAGAGATGATGTTTCCCCTTGCTCTCCCTTGCACAGAAACATCATTTGGGCTTCAGCTGAGTTAGAAGTGTGGTCAGGCAGGTTTCTAGCACAACCAGCCCTACAATTGTTCTGCTGTTCAGCCCAAATTCATGAGAGCTCTGTCAATGTGTCTCAGCAGTGAGTTGCAATGGAGCTAGAAGAAAATAAAGAAAGTTTGTGCCCAGTGGTAACGACACTAACTTGTGTTTAGAAAATATGGGTCACCTTTTCTGATGTGGGTTTGGATAAATCCCCTCGGGTAAGAGGGGAGTGAGACACAATGGGTTTCCCTCTTTGAAGGGGTGACAGGAAGATGGAGATGGCTCACTTGCTACAGCCTTCTGAACCCACGTCCCAAAGGTCTGTGATGCACAGCGGTGGGAAGGGCCTGTCCCGGAGAGGAGCTGTCTTCAATTAGCATGGAATTTTCAGCCACGGCATTGCTGCTTTCCAGGCTGAAACCTCAGTCACTGCACAGGAATGGGTCTTCAAATGGTGGACACCTCATTTCTCCCAAGTACTCAAGTTAAGCAACCTTTGCACCAACCTTTTCACTTTCAAGCTGAATCAGAAAACTTCCTTTAGCAAATATTTGAATCACTTCTTCTCCTCATAACACATTAAAACAATAAAAAAAGTCACAGCCATCGTTTCTTCGTCAGTAACAGTAAGGAAAGAATATTAAGAAAAAAATCCAAACACAAATAAAAACACAACAGAAGTGGCTTGTTCCTCATGATATAAATTAGTCTTTTAAATTGAGTTGGCTAAAATCCACATGCATGGGACAGAGCAATAGGAAACTTCTGCATTTTGGTCAAATTTCTGTTTAAGTATATGGCAATCCTAAGATTGATTTCCATGGATCTTGGATCAAGCCCACACGGAACTCAGCACTCTCCAGGTTAGAACAGAAGCTCTACAAAAAATACCTTCCCATAGTTCATACCAGGTTTAGGTTTCAGAAACGTGACTGAGGTTTCAAGCAATGCTGAACTTCCCTTCCTGTAGTCCAAAGGGGAAAACCGAACAATTCCAAGTGAAAAAGGCAGCAAAGCTGCTGAATCAGCTCTCTATAGACCCCTCCTACGCTCCAACCTAGATCTATATGAGAGTTGTGTCCATAACACCAAACCCTATTTCCTACAGCCCACAACAGAAATTGAGATCCTTCATTCATTTCCAATATTGCCTTCTCTCCTGGGTTTATTCCCCTCAGACACTGTCTTTCTCTCTGACTCTTTATTCCAACTCCCTTTGGGCAACTAAATAAAAACCTCAGTTTTGTGATGCAAGGACACCTCCTGCCTCCTGAGGTTTTATTTTTGTAGAGCTCCCATTCTTTCTGAGCTGACTTCTGTGCAATTTTTTATTCCTCTTCTGTGCTGGTTTTGGAGCTGTGACTGAACATGTCAAGAGAGTGACCCACAGGCTGTGAGACATTGATTTCTGTCTCTTGGGGTGGGATTTTTGAGGAGCACTCAGAGCTGGCCTCACAGAGAGCTGAAATCATGCAGAGTTTGGTTGAGAAGAAGCTGTTTGGATAAAACCCCAGAGACATCATTGGGACACTCTACTCACCCTGTTTCTCAATTATAAGACACGGTTGTATAAAAGACATTACCAAAACCCCTGACCCACATAAACCCCACAACCAGTATGGATTACCACAACCACCACTCCTGAACAGCAAAAAGATAAAACTTTGAAGGCAACTTCCCAAAAATGTGTTAGCAGATTTGTGCTGCTGTTTTCCTACTTTCAAACTCAATCCCAGAGAAGTCTCCAGCCCCAGGCTTTCAAACACCAGCAGACATCTCGAACTCCGTGAGTTTCAATCTGCATTGCTGGTTAACCCTGGCTGTCACCACAGCCACGGTGTCTGGCCACAAGCAGGGCAGAACTAATCCATCCCTAGCTGCTTGCAAAACCCTCCTTTGCTCCCTCCACCTCCTGCTCTTTCCAAGCACCACTTCCCCTGACCTCGTCCCAGCCAAGCCCGGCTGACTGAGGGCACGGAGCCTGTCACAGAGCACAGGGAGAGCAGCGCCAGCCTGCCCTACACACCGGGCTTTTCCTGGCTCCCTGACACTTCTGATCTGATGGATTTTGTAGTGGTCTTGTAAATGGGAATTAGTCATGCCTGGAGGGCCAAGGTTGTCAGACCTCATGCTGAAGTGCACATGTATTCCTCAAAGGAAAGCTAACAAAAGCAGGTTCTGTGCCAGGCTAGGAGGGAAAGAAGATATCAACAAATTGACAGGAAACAGCTTCTGTGACTTTTCAGCCCAGCAAGGACCAGGCAGCAGGGCTGGGAGAGAAAGAAAGAAAAGGGAAGAAAGGGAAAGTAAGGAAAGGGCAAATAAAAAGAGGAAAGGGAGGAAAGGGAAGGGGAAAGGAACAGATAAAAGAAAGGAAAAAGCTCTACCACCACTCAGTGTATCAAATAATGTCGGAGAAAGAGCTCTTACTTTGGCCACGGCAATCACATACTAGGTAATCACTCAGGATCTTTACTAATGAGGAAGGAATTAAAAGCATTGCAAGATGTGATGAGTTCAGACAGCCTGGATAATATAATCCTCTGGCCTTGCAATAGTGCTGTAAGCACAAAATATACTGATGGATAAATAGGAGTGAACAAAAAATACAGCTAATGATGTAACAATAGACTTAGCTGGTACAAGTCAACCTAGGTCAGCTGACAACAGTGAAAAGAGTCAACAATGACAATTTTCCATAGCTCATAGTCCAGCTTCCCAGCTTCTAATCAAGAAAGTAAATCCCATCCCTGTGAGTTGCACATGGACTACAGTGAAACTGAGTGAAAAGGGTTTCTTGTAAGGAGTGAGATGGAGGAGGGGTGGGGGAAACTGCTAAAAAAATCAAAGCCTGAATTGGCTAAACTGGCAAGCAGTGTGGCCCGACAGGAATGGATCAGGGGAGAGGTAGGGCCTGACATAAACATTACATACATTTCAGGAGGTTTATTTTGGCTTAGTGCTATGCTGGTCTCATGGACTGAATGTCTGTTGAATCCACAATAAGCACCAAGGTGCAACAGGGATAACACTGAGGGATATATTTCAAAAGCAAGCTCCTAATCCAAACTAAATGCTGATGTGGACAACTCCAAATTTATTTTCATGTGGGGACCAGGTTAAATCCTGCTATCGTTTATAGGCATTCTGGGGAGGCATGGGGTAGAAGTCTTGTGCTAAGCATGCAAACCACAGCTGAAATTACTGTGATGCAGCAAGTCAGATGTCAGAGAAAGTGTAAATAGCTGTCCACATGCCAACCCTTCGCCTGCCACAATGGCACGGGGAGGTAACTTGACTTAATCATCATTTAAGAGCACTCGTGCAGCCTGTTAGGGAGCTCTGCAGGCAGGCAGGAATTCAGAGAGCTCCCAAAGGTCCCATAGACCTGAACTCCTAGATGTTACTTTTGGGTGGGTTGCCAGTGCTGAAGGGAAAGATTAATACGAGAGATCCTGACCCTGCAATAAACACTCAACAATACTTCTTCCTATTACGAGTTACTCAAACTTCTACTGGTTTATCTGCTGAACAACCACATTTGGTGGGACCTCTCTGAAAAGATCAAGTTTGATCATGATAGAAGATACAAGCAGGTTTTCCAGATGGATGCAAGTTATTCACTTACAGACAGCAAACTGGAGAAATTCCTAACACTGGAGAACTGTCCCACCTGGAGATCGCCTCCAGCCTTTGGGGAGGCTGCAGAGCCCCTCCTGTGCAGACGGTGCAGAATCTCAGGGCTGACACAGTAACAGGACACAGGCTCTTATCTAGTGACGATACAGAACAAAGCCAACTCTGCAGAAGCTCAGGCTGTCAGCTTTGTTTGTCTGCGGTGCTTCCATGACCTTCACTATCAGAGTTTCTCTCAGTGCCTGGCTGATACTGCCCTGAGGGGCTTCACTGGCTGTGCCCAAGGCGCTCATTATGATCTGCAGGAACGAGCCCATTGCCACTTCAGCTGTCCCATCCACCCTTCTGGTGACAACATGAGGCTGAAAATGTGATCTGGGGTCCCTTCTCACCAAAGAGAGACATACTGCAACCAGAACTACACAGGAAGTCTGTGACAAGCCATCAATCCTTCGGGACAGAACTGGAAAATCCTTATTTTCATGGTATTCAAACTACAGTCTCAATGTATCTGATTATTCATTTACTGTTGGCTTTCCTTGTGCAGGAGGATCTATCACCTTCATCCTGGGAGAGGCTGCCACTTCATTGGGAGAAATGCTGCATATTATCCAGAGAATGGGAGAATGGCGCCAGTTCCAGGCAGAAAGGGTTTTCAAGGAGGAGGCAAAGTTATGCAGGGGCTTGATGCTTCTGTGATAGCAGCAGGGTACTCAGCTGAGTTTGCTTTGAATGTCTTCCTAGTCATGAACCACCCAAAGAGCTGTCAGAAAAAAGGTGTTGTGTCCTGAGAGAAATCCCAGTCCTCAGACACTTGCTTTCATGTTGATATGAGCCCAGAAAGTTGAAAGAGCAGAATTTTCAACTCCCAAGTGTGACAAAACAGAGAACATCACTTTCTTTGGTGGCAACAAAAGGGAAAAATTCAAAACAGTCTCCTGACTGCTCTCACAGATTTGCCCTCGATGAGCAGCATCACTGTATTTCCTGGACTTTTAGTCTGGAAAGAGTTGAGCCTAATCTAAACCCAGCCCCAAGAAGAAGGCACAACAGACTGAAAGAGGGCGATGGAGACACACATGGAACCCCCTCAATCTGAACAATAACCAGCTGCGATCCACTACCCCAGAAAGCACCACCCTGCCCTGCTGAGCTGCCATTCTCCCCTCTGCTCACAGCCAGATAGAAAGGCCTCCATGAGCTGAGCAATAATCCCAAGCAGAGAGACCTTAAATGAAAGAGGGTCCACCTGTGCCTGTAAAAGTACATTGTGGCAAAGTCACTCGTGCTTATCAGTGGTGACAGTCAGAAGTGTGAGAGTCGTCCCTGAATGGTACAAGTGTTCCTGCTTCAGTCATTTCCCTGCATTTTGGTTTTTTTATAGGTACGCTTTTATTTTAACAGCCCTTTTTTAAGACTGCAGGCTAAGATGGCCTTGCTTCCCCAGGGGTCTCACTAAAAACCAAAATGCACCCGACTCACCAGTGTAACTTAAAAAGTTAAGCAGTGGTTAGGGACAAGCCACCTCATTCTTTCCAGCCCTGGAATCTTAGTGCATATGAATTTTGGATACTGCTGCAAAAGTGGCACATTACAAATTAGCAACAGTTTAGTTTATTAGTCCCCAAGTGGATTTATTTATGGCACAGAATATATTGCTGTAGGTTCCCTGAGACCGAGACTGTGACGTTACCGAAATTAAAGGGGATTTCATGCGGAAGACTGTGCCAAAACGGTCTTATTCCTATTGTGCTTTCAACATGTGGTATTGTTTTACCATGTACTTCTTGAGCTTGATGCCTTCACACCTTACAAAGATCTGCTGTTGCAGCAGCTGATGGCACATTCTGCTGAGCTCACTGCCACAGGCATGGAGGGAGCCAGAGAGAACAGGAACCCGGATCCTTCAGCCCTCAGTCCACTTCTCCAGGGAACTTCAGCACCATCTGCTACTCACAGCAAGGATTCAGGACCTCCCGTGCCCTTGACTGCTCAGACAATAGGGACACATAGGTTTGTAGGGGTGAGGCAGAAGGAAAAAGGTTTCTATCCAAGGACATAGCTTAGGCAGTGTCTAAGCTACAGTAATTCATCCCCTCTCATCAGAGCAATGAAAAAAATACCTTCACTTTTACAGCCAGGGAAACTGAGGCACAAAACTCAGCATATGCAGCCCTTCTCATCATCTCAATGAAACCATGATGTCTGTGATTAAGCAGGATGTTCAGAGGCTGTCTCAACAAGGTCTAGTTTCCCTGAGTTTTCTGAGTGAGGGAGCAGCCAGATTTCAGTAACATTTCCCCCATCAATACAATATGCAGCTCCAACATCCAAGGGTCCCTCACCATCACAACACACACCCCCATTACCAGAGCCAGCTCTGGACAGTTAGGAGCCCCTTGAGCAGATTAACCCCTGAGCACAGCTCTGAGCATTGCAGAGACAGGAAGGGGAAGCCAAGGAGCTCCATCCCCTTTACTGTCACGCTGTATTAATGTAACTCTTTTTCTATCTGTTAGATCAGCCCTATGCCTGCCCTGAAGGAAATATGCCAATATAGGAACTGTCAGTGGCTGGTGCAATTTGATGGTATACCTTCTTTCCAAAGAACTGGCAAAAAACAACTCCATCTTTGTGTCTGGGACAGAAAGTAACCACTGCATGATTCACATTATTATTCACTTTATTTTAGTGCCTTCCCTCTGAGCTGCTGGTGGAAGAGGTTCTACTCCTTAGCAGGATGCTACTGTTTATCCCAGCTGTGGCTTGGCAGGTGTCACTTCCCCATCCAACAGAAGGAAAAACGGCTGTGCTGCAGAGCTCGGTGAGTCTTCCAAGGCCACACACCGAGCAAACGGCAGCACCAGCACTAGAAATCAGGATCCCAAGTGCCCCACCACAAACACAATCCGCTGAGACCACAGTTGCCTGACAGCCAATGCCCACTCTCCCGGACTGGAACACAGTAAGTGAAAAAGCAGAATTTGGTTTTAGCGCTGGCTGGCCTCGCTGGAGTAGCTCCAGGCTCCTGAGGAGGGAGTGGGGAGGACATCAGTGCTTGCAGGGGATGCAGGGACAGTGCCATCCCTGGGTGACAGCAGTTTTCCCGACAGCCATCACTGTCTGTGCAGACTGAGCCCATGCCGTGAGCCTCTGCATGAATCCAGCAGCAGGAGAAATACAGGGAGACCATCAAATCTGGGTCCCTTTGTAGGCTTTCCTGCAGAAGTGATATGGGCATGAGGCTGGCTAGTGTGAATTCCTGTTATTGAAGACGTTTTGGGGCTGATCCTCTGTCTTCTCTTCAAGAAAGGAGAAGATGCTGAGCAGGATGGGAAGGTGGGGCTTGTGCTTCTTCCTCCACTCTCTCCCCTCAGTGACAGTGAAGCTAATGTCAATCAGACTTTCTCACAAGGAAACCAAATCTCCTCAGTGCTCCCTCACCCACTGCAGAACTGAAGAAGAGTTAAATGAAAGGTGACTTGACCAGCAGAAGGTGGCTTGCACTGTGTGTGGCTTGGTGGCTTGGTTCATCGCCATGGACAGATTTCAGGGACAGGATCTTGATCACAAGATGTTACTCATACGATTTCAGGCCAAATCATGACAAAGTTCACACAACCTGTTACCTTCTGCAAGGGACAGCAGGTGACAAGAACTGACTGAAATATTTGATTTCATCCCTTCCCACAGGAGTCAACTGGATGCACTGAATTCAGCAGAGTTGACCCAGCACAGCTCCTTACATCAGCCTCCTTTGGTTTGAAACAACTTTTGGCATTATTTAGTACATCTGTTTCTAGTGCCCAAGGCCAAGATACTGATTACCAGATTGCTAATTTTAATTACTACCTGGCATGTAGAAAACAAAACCAGCTACATGTGCCATTTACCCCAAGGAGAAAAAAAATTATTCAAAACTAACCAACAAAATATGGAACACTGTGCTGGAAGAGAAATCCAACCTCCCTCTAACAAAACAGTTTCTGCGGCATTCCTCCCTTCCTGTGTTTGCGTTTCTCTTTTTCCTAAGGGCTATAAAATTTAGCATACTAGGAATTGTGGGTTGCTTTATAGACCAAGCGGTTGGGTTTGCTAGAAGTTGGCTTGAAAGGGGTGCTTCTTTCTGACGGCTACCTGGCTGCCCTAACTAGTTTGACACCTGCAAATTATTCATCTTTTTCTTCGTAGAACACATGCGAGTCAAAAGCAGCAGACCTAATTTCTCTGAAAATTTGTGCGTGAACACGCAGTTCTCTCTGTTGAGAGCAACACGGAAATAAAGCTCTGCAACCTTCAGCACCTGCCAAGGAACATCAACTCAACCTTTTCTGAACTGTTTTGGACCAACACTTTGTTTGTCACACACCTCCAAATCTTGACTTCTTCATTGCCCTGTGCTAATCCTTGGCATAAAGGGCAGTTTAATCTCTTGAGCGGGACTTTGACAACCCTGCAGTAACAATGTCCGATAGGACCCTTTGTCACTATTCCATAGAGATGATGAGTTGTGAGAATGAAATTATGAGAATTATGTCTTGCAATTCAGAGAATTCCTCGGAATTGGAAGACATAATTAGTTACATACGAAGTAACACCTCAGGAGTCCAAACCTTGCTCTTCTAACCAAGATGCTGACTGAGGTTCATCACAGTGCAGTCAGTCAACACCACTGCTCATTATCCACACACTGGGATTCGTTCCACCTCCTTTCCTAGACACGAGTTTCACCAGAGAGACTGGGGGTGTTAGTTAAGCACTTGTATTGAGTTGAACAGGTCCACTTGGATGATGGAGGAATGACAGAATCACTCATCAAACAGGCAAAATTCCCACTGGTGGCATAAAAATGTCAGGGCTATATCATACTGTAAATGTCACTCGTTTCTGCCGACAAATTTGTATTTGCATTGTTTCTATACAAATATTCTTTTCTAAAAATGTCAGGGAGAAATGCCAGTTAGTTTCTGACAATGATGACAAAGAGAAGATACATGGGAAGCTAAGTACCAGAGTTTCCCAGAAAATCGTAGGGGATTTTTCTAATGGAAAATATTGTACTTTCGTTGAAAAATCCCTAATCCTTTGGCCACCTGCCAAAGTCTCTTGGAATGAACAATATTAGGTTTGGCCAATGGGCGTTCAATATGGTTCCATGGCAAGCAGACAGATTTGGTTAAGAGAGAAAACCCCAACAAGTTATACTATCAAGCACTCAGCTGATCACCAGGAAAGTTCTGCTAGCATTTTTCAAATGAACTGTATCGAATATGTCACCAGTATTGACACTAAAGCCAATGAACTCACTCCACCGTAAAGCATTTAGCACAGAGAACACCAGGGATCTTTCCTGATCTATAATTCAGCCTGGCATTCTGCTGATGAGGATTTTCCAGGGAATGCTGCAACCCATACTGCTGTGCTCTAATGTTGCTGATTTCCATTTTTACACACATAAATACACATATATACATAGACTTTTATATATATCCGTCTTCATATATATTACATTTATTTATACACTTTGAAGTGTTTGATTTCATTTATTATTTATAAAGAAGTGTTCCAGAAACTGTTTAATGTGGTTATAAATTTTCATTGAGGATTTCCCTGCTTTTATAAGCAACTATATATGAGATTAGCACTTTAGAGACTAAAAGGCAGCTTTATGAAGAGCTGGATCATCCCTGGTCACTGCAAAATCTGAATTATGAAGCTTCTAGTATTTCCTACCTGTGGTACTTAAAGATACAAACCCATATTTACAGAATTTTCAAAAATTCTTTAAGATGTAACTTTTTATTTTAGAAGAGATATACACTGAAGCTGTGTAGAAATGAAAAAAGCTTTTAACTGCATTTATATAATACTTAATCTCTAAGATCTTTCTTTTTGCCCTTTTTCCATCAGGCTGAGAGTAGCTGACAGTAATACAGCCTAAAGATCAGGTGGGCAGAAGCAGAGACAGAAGAAGCCCTTCATGGCCACAGAAACCCCACTCACTTCACCAGTACAAGTCTTGGCATCTTGTAAGAAGCTATTCTGGAAACAAGGTATAAACCAAGGTGTGAATGTATCTCAGCCCCCACCAGGAAAACAACTGCTCCTAGATTTTACCTGAGCATGATCTAAAAGCCAACAGACAGGGATTATACTTGAAAACCCTCACAGCTCCTCTGAAGCTCCAGTATCGTCTTTGAAAATTTTTCCATTTCTTTGGAGAAGCTCCAGTATCATCTTTGAAAATTCTTCCATTTCTTTGGAGGAAGGCCCACAATTCTGTTCAGCTCAGTCTCAGCAGCACCTCCTAAAGTACCCTAGCTCCTAGGAAAAGCACACTTTGCTTTTCTACTTTATTTCAGGCTCTGAAAGAAGAAGGATGCCAACACTTCCAATGGCAAAGGGGAGGCACCGCTGCACCACCATGCACGGGGAGACCTCCAGGACTCGGGATCACTCCCCACACTGAGGTTCCTCTGGAGCTGACCCCACATGAAAACAACACGGAGCTGAACTTCCCACTGGGGAAAGGTAACTCTGACAAGGTGAGAGCTGAAATTCCTCCTCTTGCTGAAGCCGTGCTGTCCACACCTGCCGATTAGGCTGGGGCCTGGTGCGGTGCCACATTCCCCGGACGCACACGCCTGCCAGGCTTCGACACAACCGGGCTCCAAAACCAACCCTTCATCAAAGATGTCTTACATTCAGCTGAAATCAAAGAGCCTGAACAGATGTCTCTAAGTATATTTCCTCCTTGTAATGATGGCAAATAAAAGCACTGTCCTCTAACATGTTCTGCACAGCATCTGTAACGCAAGTGCCGCAAAGGGAAATCAAAAGGAACGGGGTAGGATGTTATGTATGCTGTGTGCTCCGAGAGTATTTTAAACTCCCTTAGCCTCTGTAATGAAAACCACACTGTCTGAAAGTGAAACACTGCTGATTGTTAACTGTAGGTCTGTTGGAAATAAAGTGAGGGACACAGGGAAAGGGAATTTCACGTAAATCTAATTTCTTCTGTGTTAAACAGCGCTACTGTATTTCCTCCCATCTGCAAGGATACCCTGTGAAATGTGGATGAATGTTATTACAGTCTGCAATAAGCAGAGTTCAAAGCAGGGAAAATTTGGTTCAGATTTGGATTCGGCAGTTCAGAAGTTTCTTCACACTTTCTTCAAACGACCCAGAAAAAAAGGTCTCAAGCTCTGACTTGCCAATCTTATATAAAAACTTTTACATTAATCAGGTTGCTATGCAAAGTAGGTAGATTTAAGCAAATAGTTATATATTTTGCTTTTTCAGCAGAACTAAACTAGATTATTTCGTGGGTAGGATGCTGACTGGGATGAAAGAGAGAGCTACATCACAGTTCCCAGTTCTGTCTGTGGCTCCCTGCATGACTTTGGGCAAGTTATTGCTTCTCTTTGTGCTTCATCCCCTTTCTGTAAAACAAAGAGCCTGCTTTGCCTCCACTCTTTCTTTTCCCCAACTAGATAGAAGTAGCCTGTGCTACATGAGCAATCAGCAGGAACCAGATGGGGACGGTGGTCTGGGGGGCTCTGATGGCAGCTGAGACCTCTTGGTGCCATTGTGATGGCCATTAATAACAGAAGCTGCATAAGAAGAGCTCCTTGTAACAATTTCCACCCAGTTCTGACTCTGTGAGGAGACAGATGACAGCTGATGTGCCCCGTGCCTAACTGAACATCCAAATTAATGGCTGAAATGGGCTGTTAGTTCTGAAATATGGGACTTCCTGCCCACCTCTAACAGGCTTTGCTGCAGTTCAGATGCTGACAGATGCTCTGGACAGCAAGGCTGCACCCGCCCCCCACAGCTCTGGGCTCCTTGTCCTTCTTGGCTCAACTCCACCCTGGACGTCCAGTGGCCAAGCCCAAGCAAACACCCCAAAAGGTGCATTAGCAAAACTCAATGCCAAACCCTGATGTACCTCCCGGGGCTTCCTTCCTCTTCACATCCCCATCAGCATTCCAGACTTCTTCCCACATCACAGCTCGGGCACAGACAGTAAAACATAAGCTGGTAGAGGTCTCACCACCAAGGAGAAACTGCTGACACCTCCACCTCCCTGAGCAAGCTTGGCTGACAGAACTGAGGGATTTGGAGCCAGCCTCCTGTCCTTGCTCCCAGACTCACAGAACCCAACAGCCCTGTTGGCTGTGGTTCCCAGGAGTTCTCTTCTCCCCTACATCCCAAAACCCTCGCCTTGGATGTTGGACCCACTCACCTCCCAAGTTCCCTCCAGGGACCATTAACCTTTCTTTCAGTTATTACTTTCTTTGTCAGTCGGGTGGAATAAAGAACCCTAACACATACACGGATCTGTTCAGTCCTGAAGGGATTTGGAGCTCCCTGCTCAGTCTTGAAGGGACCAATATATCCCATTACAAAGTCCCAGACTAAATTCACTACCAACAAAAAGTCATCTCCCTTTGGACGGGTAAAGTCTACCTTTTGAAATGTCCACATGTTGTCTCAGCAACTCTCCTTTATGGCTGTTTACATTGGATAAGAAGTGCAACACAAAGCAACATTCAGACGAAGAAAGTGCTCAGAAGTAGTAAAATACGGTGTTATCTATTTTTTTAGCTGAAAAAATTGAGCTTGCTTTGCATTATTGCTGGCTGTCTTAGCCCAGCTCTGAAAGTGAGAAAGAGAAAGGGAATCTTGAAAGGCAGCTCCCGAGAGGACACTAATATTTTTAATAGTTTGTGGGTTATGAAACAAATCTGTGTTCGCAGTATTATATATCTCAGCCTGAACCACTGGGGTGTTTCCAGGCTCTTTAATGAAACTAAAGCACTAACACAGCATTGCCAAGAAAGTAGATTTATTCACAAAGAAATGTTTGCTAGCAGAAATGAAAGCGTAGGCATGAGCGGGGCTGTAGCATACTAATGCATGGTCTTGTCACTCACATTGCCCCTTATCTCACCAGCTGAACTCTGCTGCTGCGCTGGATCACAGATCAAACCTTTTTCCCCTTTTTTCTGCCACCTAGTCTTGCCTCTTCCCTGATTTTTGGGGCCCACAGCAAAGCAACACATCAACATAGGCCTAAACCTGTGCTAAGAGCAAAACTTGATCTATAGCCGAGGAGAGCCGAACATAAAAAGAAAAAAACATACACAAACACTAGGGACTTTTTTTTTCATTTTACAGTGTGAAATAGGACCCAAACTAATCAATGGAGCTCAGTGGGAGTGCATAATTATTAATAGGCCCTACATGGGGCCTCAGAAAATATGCAGTTCTCTTGGAAGTTTAAAAGGTCACAGTGAATAACTAAAACATACTTTTCTTGGTAGTTATTTTTCAGTAAAAAAATAATTCATAAGGAAATCAGTTTAGGAAAAAAAAAAAATTCTCATGTTCTAGCAGGGTGGTTTAGGAGTCATTCTTATGTCTTCCATGTATCTTTTCTGGCAGGTTAATGGGCCATGTTTTATTCTCTGCCTTACTTCCTAAAGCTCACAAAGCCCAGTCCTTTTCACTGTTTGTTATTCCAGAACTTGCCTGCGTGCTGTCCAGCCGAGAGCAGGAATGAAAAATGGGGTGCCCCCTGGAACAACCCACAGTGGTGGGGAGCCAGGCCAGGTGAACAGCCCTGCGTGGTGCTGCTGGTCAGCCTCATTCACTAATTACACAGCAGCCCGAGGGGCCTGGGCATGCGTGTGCTGCTCGTCAGTCTGAGTCCTGGTGGGGCCAGACCTTTGAAGGAGCTCTCCAGTGTGCCTGGGCATCCGCAGACTTTTCAATGAGAAACGCGGAACAAACCCCCCAAGTCCTCCTCTGAACAGTGGGTGTTTAATGCTGGCACGAAAGGAGTTGTGCTCCTTCAAGAAACCCTGGGAGGATGTAATGAAGCAGCAGGAGAGCCTGGCAGCGCTCCTGGGACACACTTCAGGCACACAAGTGACCGGGATGAGAAATTCCCAGCACAGAAATTCCTCCTGGCAGGATGATGATGACACACGAGCAGAGATCCCACACTGAATGGTTTAAACTTGCTGTGTGACTATGGCAAGGATCCTGATGGAAGCAATGCTGCTGGCATGAGGCAGAGCCAAAGCAAGAATCACCTTCAGGCATCCTCCCACTGTTTTCTGCCTTCACTTCCAACATCTACTTGAGTGATGTTAGAATACAACATACAGAGCTCACCATGAGTGAATTCTGAACTTGTATTAATTTCAAACAACAGCAGAAAC
The DNA here is from genome assembly GCA_013400735.1 of Pomatostomus ruficeps. Lineage (NCBI taxonomy): Eukaryota > Metazoa > Chordata > Aves > Passeriformes > Timaliidae > Pomatostomus > Pomatostomus ruficeps. Next base: position 234,204 of record VYZT01022451.1, read on the forward strand.
TGCAGCAGCCTGAGGTTGTGTGAGATGAGCAAAACAGGTGTGCCCTTACCTCATGTCACTGGGTGACAGCTGAGCTGTGTGACACGAACTTGTGGACAGCTGAACACAACCCCACAACGTAGTGGTGGAGCGCAGTGCCAGCGTGGGCCGGGAGGCTGAGCAAGCAGATATCTCAACTCTCAGATCTCAGCAAAAAGCCACCCAGCCTTACTTAGCACAAGCATGGCCTTCATCTGAGGTAGTTGCACACCCTCAGAGGGTGGGTGGGGATGTGGACAATGTCTATGTATCTGCCTGGATCTGTGCTGCTGGCCACCGGGAGCTGGAGCAGCCAGGTCCTTGCCCAGACCTAGTCTGATAAGTTTTATCTTGTATTTATGCTGTCATCAGCTCTGCCCAGCAGCGCCCAGAGGTGCACACAGCAAATGCTGTGACTTGGGGCAGAAATACCCACGAACTGGCCAGGTTTCAGTACGAGCCCTTTTCTCAGCAGTGAAGTCATTTTATTACTATGCTCTACCCAGGCATGTGCAGCATCTGGTTAATATATTTCTGGGTAGTTCCTAGCTCTCCAAACACTCCATCCCTGCCATACTGCAACACACACAAAAGGCAAACTTTCCAACAGTTCGCTTGGGTACCTGTTCCAGGCACTTACAGACCTGGTTAGGAAAATTTTCCAAGGAGCTAGCCTGCATTTTCCCATGCTTAATTTAGTTATTGGAATGTCTGCCATTTATATGTGTTCCCCTTGGCTCCTGCACAGGTCAGCTACTATAAATCAGCCCAGTATCACTGACTGTAATGGAGCTACAGTAACTTACAACAGCTGAGTATCTGGTTTATGAATGCAGTTCCCAGAGCTTCATGTTAAATACAGCCCAAGGCTGGGGCATTGAAAGAAAATGAAGAAGTTATGAAAGGTACGTATGCCAGTTCCAGTTCAATATTGTTTGTCCTAGATACTTACTAGGTGATGAAAGGGTAAATAAACAGACCCCAGGCACCGTGATGTCAGACACTGCTTATGCCAGTGATATTTTCTCTGCAAAAGGAGTGCACATGAAACAAATGAAGAAGCAGGTGAGAGCGAATGTTTGGCTGCCAAACTTGGCCACAGATAAAACATGATGAAGATATTAAGCCTGTGGACTGGAATGTGACTGGAAGAATACCTGGGGAGGGAAAGGAAATCACCATGGCCATTGAGAGCCCTGCCTAAGTACCTGATGGCAGCTAATGAGGAGGTGTGTGAGGAAATTCACTTCTGAAGCCACATCAAGCATGATCCTTAAAGCTCCAATCCCATCTGGTGAGGCAAAGAATTTACTTCACAAATTCAATTTACTATGCTCTTCCCTGATCCTGCTCTTCTCCAATTCTGTGTAGACACGTCCAAGACAGGCTGCACATTATGGGAGCTCCATATCCTTCATTCAAAACCTTTTGCTTTCAGCAGCAACAAAAAGTAAAAAGGAACATATTACTTCCCACTGAAATAGAAACTCTATAGAAAACAACTCCATCTGACAGAGCTTTGGTAGGTTTGGTTTTGGTTTGGGGGAAGGTGTAGTTTTAAAACACTGGGAACAAGCACTCTGGATTTCTTGAAACTGAGTAATTCTGCCCAAACTAAAACCCCTTTCAGATTTGGGCCAGGGACTGGTATAGGGCTCTACTGTACATTTGTGTGCCAGCTCTGCTCCCCTACCCAGGAAAGCACCAGGACCTCCTCCACCTGCCAGACCTTCACAGACTCACCAAGCCTGACCCGACACCACCATTCCAGGGAGCTTTCTCTGGAAAACGAGATAAAAGCGTGAACGCCACGAGTGGTGCCAGCAGACTGCGATCAGCCGCAGGATCTGACAGAGCTAACCTGAGCCAGGAGAGACCCCAGCTGGCAGCTCTGCCCATCCTCTCACTGCAGCAGGGAGCTTGCTGCTCCCTCTCCCTGGCCATGCATTAGGGAGGGGAACCAAATGACCAGCGCAGCCCAGACGTCTCTGCAGCGAGCAGGGCAGCTCCCATGGGAACTGAAAATTCTGTGTGAACTTGCATCAAACGCACCGAGGAGCGGTTTCTTTCCACAGAATTTACTATATATTAATTAGAGAGCAACTTGACATATCTCTGGCTAGCACACATTAAAACAACTCCACAAGTATTTACCAGCTGAGGTCTGTGAAGACAGGGGCCAGAAAGAAACCCAGAAGATTAAAAAGAAATTCGGCTAAGTGGGGCCATGGCAAACTGCCCTGCTGAGCTCCTCTGAGAAGAAGCTCCTTCTCTCTTCTCCCCCGCACACAGCTCTCTACCACTCACACAGGTGCAAAGGGCAACCTGTGCCAGGCTAGAATGATGCCAAATAGGGAGAACAGACCCTTACACTTGTGATCAAGAAGGAAAATGTTGATACAAGTGGCTAAAACACTTTGATTACTCTGGTACCTGACATTTTGGAAATTAAAAAAGGGGCAGGACAGAATTTCTCACTGGAATCAAACAGAAAAAAAAAAAAAAAAGCTGTTTCTTCCCTATTAAAGTAATCTCACCAGCGATTTCACTTCCTAATTTATTACTTCTGTCACTGTCATAATACATGGACAGCATTCGGCAGCTTAGAAGTTTCTCAGAAAAGAAAATGCCAAAGCCAGTTTGGCAAATGTAACCACAAAGATTCTCCTATGTTTTCATATGGATAAGAATAAAAGGCTCTTTTCTAAATTCGATGGTTTTACTTCAAAAGACAAGTGCGAGTCTAATTTAAAGCTATTTTCTGGCATCAAGCAAAACTCCTACAATAATCTTATTATTTACATTACATCATTTACATTATATTGCAGGATATTATTTGCAGTCTCCTCTCTCCGCTTTCTTGATTCCAGAAAGGACTTTAATGATGGTGAAAAAGTTAAAAGGATTTACTGAGAGATGGAGTATAGGCACGACAAGCACAGAAGATGCCATCTCTGTGTTTAAGTTCTTGGCAAAGGAACTGGGCTTCTGCATGGGCCCACTACCTGGGGACACATTTTCTGTTGGGTTTCCCATCCATCCTGGAGGCACCAGTCTGATTCAGAGCACACCCCCAGCATGGGCAGAGCAGGATGAGATGGGAACAATGCTCCCATGGCATACATGGAGAGGGCAGAGATGCCAGCAGCAAGAACGTGGTCACAGCCTGGCCTCCTCCATTGCCATTCCCAGGACATTTAAAAGCTTTGTCCCTTGATGCATTTGAACAGTTACTCATTATTTTTGCGAAGAGGGTGATAAATTACAAAAGCTGATTGATTTACTACATCGAGGTAGCAGCGAGTGGTTTCCCCCAGAGCAGCTGCTCTGCCGGAACGCCAGCAGAGCCCCAGAAAGGCACATGCCTTTGGAAGGCAGAGCACCAGAGGCTCCTTTTCCAGAGCTATTTCAGTCTCCTGATGACTGTATAATAGAGGGAGAACCGAAGTCATCTGCTTTCCTATTTTACGCAAGGTGACTAAGAAACTCTTATTTGGTTTGAATAGATTTCAAAAGTGTGCACATATATTTTTTTATATATATATATATACATACACATGAATAAGCCTCTTTCATAAGAAAGACTTCATGAATATTTCATGGCTTGCCCCTCGGTTTGGAGGTATCTGGTTTGCAGGCTTTGCTGAGTACAATTTACTGCCACCTGGGCTCAGGAACAGAAGATTTCCCCACGATTCTACCACGTTCATCAGTGGCCACAATGTCAGGGCACCTTGATTCCAACAAGCTCCAGCATACTCTCCAATCAGAGCCATCTTCAGCTGTCATTGAAGCAATCAGATGACAAAATAACCTCCTGAAGTTTTGCAGCCCAGTTAGCTACAAGCCAGTGTTGCCCAGTGGGTCTTTCTTTCCCTAGCTGGTTTTTAAATAATGTTTTCTTTAACCCTGGTGCTTGCAAGATGCTGTTCAAAGGGAAAGAGAAGTACAGGGTCACCCATGGAATTCATCTCTCATCACATCCCACCACTTTCCACATATTTTTTAGAAATGTAAGCTTGGATAGCCAGGCCAGTTTGCTGTCATGTCTCCCCCTTGCAACTGCTGACAGTCAGATGTTCTTGCTTACTTTAGGGTTTGATTTATTGTCTGCAATTAGGCTAAAAATGGATATTTTTAAAAATACAAAGGAAATCTATGATTAGTTGCAAATTGGAAGCAAAGATAGAGACAGCAAAAACAATTGCTTTATCCAACTTGCCAGACATGAACTCATTTGTGTTTTCACCTCTGTAAACCTGTTAGAGGGCTCTCTCCACTCCTGTAAGGGGTACTCATTTTGCTGAGCATCTCATCAAGATGAATGAATTTCAGTTCAAACCATCATGAACTGAACATTCTGCTGACCACTGCCCTCCCTGGAAACGCCCTCAACTCTAAGCACCTCGTTCAAAATGCTGGCCCAAGTTTGGTGGCTTTGACAGGGCATGGAATCTGCAAAAATCCAGGTGTCGAGTGCGATGCTGATAAGATCAGCCCAACAAGCGTGGCATGGACCACTGTGAAAATGAAAACTCAGCACCACAAAGCCATCTGCTAAGAAATGCCATGACTGAACAATGCAGCCCAGGAACACAAATCCAAACCAAAAGCTGGGGTGAGATTGCTCCAGCTTCCACCAGTTCATCAACTCCATCTCAACCACAACCTGAACTACGCAGCCCATTCCACTCCTTCCCACAAGTACAGGACATCATACATTAGCCAAAAGGGTGGTTCAGTGCAAGCAGTGTCTGATTTATTTTGAGGGAGTAGATGAATCCAACACAGCCACCTTCCTTGGGCTTCTTTCGAGCACATTCCAGCAGAGCAAAAATGAGGACAGGCACTGTCTCATGTAAGGCAGCCCATGGCCTTCACATGCTCCACCTGCCCAAGTGCTTGGCAAAGGCTGAGGCTCCAATGCCAAAGGGTTTCAGTGCATAAAGGCCTTCGAAAAACAAGGCTGGGTTTAAGTAGCCAGGCAAAACCTTTGCATATAATAAGGGGCATGAGAAAGGTTATGCCTACTTCATGGAGCATTCCAGCAGAAAGATCCCTTTTCTTGGCCACCAAAGATGCAGAACTCTCTGCAATTTGGTGTTTATTTATACGAAAATAGCCTTCATTTTTGTTCCATGCCTTGAGGCTGTGCAAACTGCGATAGGAGAGGCATGTTTCCAGCAGTGATAAGCAGCAGTATTCTGTCCAGCAACTGTTATCAGACCCCTCCCAACCTGAACAGAGCAAATTAAAATTAGCAAGATATTAAAGAATTAACACTATAAGCTTTTACGACCAGTGTCAATCATTCACTCTCTCCTGGAGCATGCAGCTGGGTGAACAAGTGATGCTGTGCTCCAGGGATTAATGGTACATGACTGAAGCCCTGATTGCTGTGGGCTGTTTAGTGGTGAAGCACATTTGCCCTCAGCCAGGCAAAAGGAAGTAATGAGCTGAAATAAAGAAATGGGAAATATGAGTTGGGTAGGAGGAGAAAACATCCTAACAAGCTGCCAGGGGAAGTGCTGGTTCACCGCTTGGGTCATTTCAAATTGGACTGGATAATGCACTGGAAAGCATCCTGGTTTCTGGGAGGCTGTGCACTGAATGCGAAGGATGAAGGGGTACAGCAAATTTCTGCCTCTTTGACTGGGTATCTTCCACGACCTGCTCTCCAAACAGCTCACGGTTCAAATCAAGCCCAGGCTTATCTTCCACCTGCAGCACAGGGCAATTACTGGAGAAAATAAAAATATGCTCACCATCCACACCTGCATTAACCAGCCACACCTGCATTAACCTCCCAGCGCAGCCTTCACCCCCTCCCCTTGGCTGCAGCATTTCACAGCCCTCTCTCCACAGCAGTTCCTACTCACCCATTTTAATTCCCGCTTACCACAGACTGACAGTGGCCATCACTGATCTCTGATTCAGTCACTGGTGTCCACATGAACAACCTTGAGACAACACAAAACACCTACTCAGAGCTTCTTCACAGGCTCAGCTGCCTCTAGGATTTTCTTCTCCACACAGCTCAATCTCTCCTTTCGGGTCAGCAATACCCAAACTAGAGCTCAGACCCCACGGGGGGCGAGCACACTTATTAATGGTGTTATGAGCCCCACAGAAATTTAATTACTTGGACATGTATTCAGGGATCACACATATTTTCTACGTGGAGGTCGTCTGGCAGTCAGAAAAAAAATGGATTGGGGGGGGTGTCTGCTATTTTATAACCCTTTTTTCCCCACAGAGAACAAGGAGGTAATATCCAGGAGAGGTAAGGCCCCCCCAGCCTCCACAGGCAATGAGAACTCCTTTATTTCTCTGCTGATAGAGGGAATGGTGGTGATTTGGGAATGAAACTCAGCCAGCTTGTTACATTACATGCCCTTTTCAAACAGGAGCGATACTGCTTTCACGTCTGACATGCATCATTAAAAAGCAATCACTTTGAGCAAGGCTCTTTTTATTTATCACGAAAAGAAACGGAGTGGGAAAAAGCGAGAGATAATCATCACTCAACCCTTTCCCTGCTGAAAAGTGAAAGCCTGTGTCCAACAAGGCAAGACCACCCATCTTGAAAGGGTTTGGTGAGATTTACATTTGGCCGGTGTTGTAAGAAGGAGTGATTCCTACCCCTTGCTCACACGCTCAGGGTGATAGTCCTGGGAGCCCTGCATACTAACCCAGAGAGTAATAAAAATCAGATGCTTCTGCATAATAGATATTGATGGAACAGAGTGTCTGCTGAGAGCGCTCCGTCCTACCTGCAGACAGTTCGGATTTGGCTCATGTCCTGGACAAAGAGTGTTTATACCACTGACAAATGTTTACTCAACGTCATGGAAGTGAGCAGAGCCCTGTAAATGTCCAACTTTCCTCACATTTTCCCGCATTCCCAGAATATACTTCTGATGGTATCTTGTGGAGATAGCCTGGAAATGCCAAAGCCATGAGTAATATTCACCTTTCTGGCAATGTTTGGCAGCTTTGGCAGGAGTGGGAAGTTTGGAGGCTGGCAATGTAGTAGCAGTTCTGGGGGATAAAAAGCTACCTCAGAAAATGATCATTATGTTAATTTGATATGTAAATTATGTTTCTGCCCATGTGAAAGGCGTAAGTTAACGCTGTATCAGGGAAAAAATGCCTAATATAAGAACCTGAAGATAATTTTTCCATGATCAGTTAGGAATTTTGGTCTAATCTGCCTTTGCAGACTGAGCAGGTATTTTGACAGCAGCAATGCAGTGCAAGTGCTGCAAATCTGGGTGCAGGGAATGAAAAGATACCTCCCCATTCATTTCCAGGGCTTCTCCCTCCTTTTCAATGCCTGAAGCCTGGGACCTGAGTCCTGTGACTCCTAAGGCATCTACACTCCATGATTAGGGAAAGTCAGATAACAGTGCCTAAAGGTGGCCCACAGGAGCTTTCCAAGGGCTTCAGCAATTGATTTCCATTTGTTTCCAGATGTGAAACTAGAGATTCAAAGATGGGAAGTCATTTTCTAGGTGTTGCATGAATGAATTTCACAAGCCAGGGAACGTGGCTCAAAAACCCCTTTTTTACCAAAAAGAGATAAATGAACAAATTGGAAATCTTGGCAAAAGGGGATGACCTTGACTAGGAGACTGAGAACATCCTGCCTAATACTGCTCTCCATAAAAACTCCAGTCCTACCGTGCACACTGAATTAACTCTGGAATAAGCCCACCACCTCTGCTGGAGAGATTCCTGGTCTGAAGGTGAAAGCAAACAGTGGAGCAGGAGGGTGCCACACCTAGGTCTGGTGCTGCTCTCGGCAGGAACAGTAGCAGGGCCCTAAATTCAGTGGCTTAGTCTGACCTATTCAAATAGCATTTTCTCTGCCCAAATAACTGATCCTTAATGAAGGTATTTATGTAAGGAAATTAAATTAAAAAGGAATGTTAGTCACCTGGGTGTTGCCACATGGCTGTAATGTGTGTCTGGGAGACCTGAGACTCATAAATTGTATGCAACACACTGAATGGAGGTCTTTAGCCTGTATAATTAAGTGGCAACTAGTTTCATATTAAAGATATTACACATACACAGAGGCACAAACAAAATGCCATATTCTCCATTTCCTGTGTGTAAGTCTCTGCTCACAGAAAAGTCGAAGAGCATGGGGTAGGAGTGAGGGGGTTATGATATCAAAGAAAAGGGTTTCAGACTAAAAAGTGACGTACAACTTTGCACCCACAGCTTTGGGGCAGGAGGTAAGAGGCACACACCAATCCAGAGGCTGCTGTGGCAGCAGTTACAGCTTGAGTTTTCAGACATCCAGGGGGAAGCAGAGTGCACAGGATCTCTGAAAAATGAATCATCAGTTGCCCAATGCTAAACAGTACAGGCCATCACATCACATTAACAGAGAAGACAAAGCTCAAGGCCAGTTTATGCCCTTTTTCAAATACTTGTGGCAAAGATGCAGGATGAGAGAAGGCCAAGAGCCACTGACTGTCAAACCACATTTGGCACGGAACTGGCTGCTATAGCCAGAGCTCAAGGTGTGCACGGCTTGCCTGAGACTCTAAAATACAGAAGGGAAACCTCCATATCAGGGCAGCTCCGGTAACTCAGAAAACCTGTCTGTGTCCCACAGACCTTCACTATGGATCTGCAAATGCATCTTGACTCAGGAGTCAAGGACTCAGGATAGCTGTGAAATACATAAACCCACACAGTCAGTTCCTGAGCACTCCTACAGTGCCAGGCTGCAGGGCTTCTGAATTTCTGACTCACAGACATACAACCCCAGCGTGGCTCTGCATAAACAACCTGGACACACAGGATCAGCCATCCAGACCTCACCTGTGTTCAGCAAAAAGTAATTGTACCCTTAAACGCTTCCAGGCACCTCTGTGACCAGCACACCTTGAGCCCAGGGCTTTCCCTCCTTCAGCACCCCGAGGGCCCTGCTCCTCATTCTGCAAACAGCCAGGGCTATTGCTAATCCCCAGGGAATACATCCTCACCCAGCAGCCAGTCCTGAGCTGACAGGATCCCAGCTCAGCCCCAGCAAACACGGCAGTGCTGGGCTCCAAGTGCCCCAGGAAAGGTGGTTCTGGTGTGAAAAGGGTTTGTGAGACACAGGACTGCATCAACCCATTCGCCTTCCCAGAGCTCTGCTGGCACGTGGAACTAATGCTTAATTATCCTGAGTGATTTATTAACATATAAAGTCAGATTAAATGGGTATTTGGAGCTGAGTGGCTGAGAGGCTTTGAAAGGGGAAAGTGATTCACGCTATTTATCCAGCTGAGACAGAAGCCTCGTGGCGTGAACCCGCAGTACTGATTTCTCCAGATAAAAAGAAATACATTTCTAGGAAAAGAACCTCATTAGCATGTCAGTTAGGAGGAATTCCTGATTTAGACAGGCACACTGTCCACACCTCTAAGTAGAGCAGAGAACATTACTTAGGACCCTGTATTTTCTCTAAGGCAGTTGTGCTTTTAGTCCCCCATCACACAGGGTCAGTTGGGGCTCCGGATCCACTCAGGCACAAGTGGAGCTCCACTGGCTTTCAGAGCACATCACCGTCACTGTGTGACCACATCCATGCCCAAAAGGTGGTTCTTAGCAACATATAATTTCTCCCTCATTGAATAAACAACCTGATAGTTAGAACCTGGATAAAGTCTTCCGTCTTCCAAAGGAAACTTTGGAAACAAAAAAATGGAGACAGCAACAGGAAGCAATATTTGCATGTACTTGTCTGCCACAACGTTAATTTGTTTTCTGTCACACATGTTGGTGTGGGCAAAACTGGAACCCTCTGATGTGTTACATGGACAGTTTCTTAACCTTTACCTGTGACATGATCAGACTGGAGTGCTGGCAGGGTACACTTTTGGTATACAGTCACCAGGACCTGGGGAATTATACAGACTTCAAATAACCTGTACAGGCAAATAACTTTCTTTTCAGCCTAACTGTATGCAGGGATATTTGTCAAGTAAAGAAAGAGAAGAAAAGTAAACTCTCAAGGTGATATTAGTGAAAGATATGCAAAGATATGAAGGACAGAGATGAGAGAATATAAAGTCTGAGTTTTGTAACACTGGTTTTTCTTAGGCCAGGTGTTCTGTGTTCCCTATCTGCCTCTCCCCTCTTCCGCTTAATTCCTCAGCATCCTCCTGCACAAGGGTGGAGAGATCAGGCAAAAGACCTGCATCAGCTAATCAAGCACCTGCAAATAAATTAAGATATAAGCCAAATTTTCACTGGGGTCAAACTACACTTTTTGTTCAAGCCTAAAATGAAGTACTTCAGTGTTGAAAGTTTTCCTTTTTTTAACTTGCTTAAATTAAAATTCCACCTAAACTGGAAACAAAAGCTGGAAGGATTTTGTCTTGAAATGGCTGAGATGAAAATTTTGAGGTTTCCTCCTTCTTTTCTTTCCTGATTCTTTTTCTCTCTACACATAAAAGGATACTCTCTGACAACCAGGCAAGCTTTTATAGCTAAATTGTCCCACCTGTCTAGAACTGCTGGGTTTGTACCCACCAACCCCGAGATGCTCACAGAGTGATGTTGAACAGAGAGAACAGGAGCAGGTACCCTCACCTCCCAGCCACCCCAGACACTCGTGCAGCACAAAACAGACAATCTGTATGAACAGCACCCACAGAAGCTACACAGCAAACAGCATCTCCAGCCCCGCTTTAGGACTCAGCTGCTGCTGCAGCTTATTTTTATCTCTGACAGGAGATGGAGTCCAGCTGAAGAGCAGGGCACGTACTCGCACTTCTGGCTCTGCACGGAGCTTTCCCAGCCACTTCATCAGCACAGCCTCAGATTGGCTTAAAGCGGGAGTAAATTTCTATTCCTCCCCATTGGCCAGTGAATGAGCAGAGGTAGCCAAGATCCCCTTTCCTGCAGGCCCAGCAGTCCCCACTTCCCCGTGTCCCGCCCGCCATCAGCCTGGTGTGAAAGGCTGGCGCTGGGAAGGTGGCTGGGAACGCAGGTTCCTGGTTCCTGGCATGGCCCGAAATCCAAGGCACAATCAAACCCACAGAGAGCCACTAGCAAATCGCCCGAGCTACTTTTTTATGAGACACTTTAGCCAGCCCTCTTTTCATATCCTTTATGAGGCTGCCTTCAGCCGTACTCGTAGTAAAAACTCCCGAGTTATGGAAATCATAAGAAAGAAATTATGTATGGAAAAATCATTACATTATAAATTGGTTCCACTGTTCAGAACATGTAGGAAATGGGGCATATAAAACTCAGATGGTGTTGCAGGCTTTGATACAAGGTTCATTATTACACCATGACACAAGTGAAATATGTGCTAACACACTGCCAGCTAATTTGCCTTTACTCACAACGCAGACCCATCGCTGGGCAGCTTCACAAATGTCATCAGCCTGGGTGATTTCTCTGATGGGACATGGAGCCCCCACAGAAACACCACAGGAAAGAGCAGATCTTGTATCTTCAGAGCTGGGAATGTGTTCCCCCACCTCATTCAAAAATAACAGCCATCTCCCTGTTTTCTCATAATCTTTTTCAGATTTCATCCCTGTACTAGACTATTGAAATGCTGTTATCCAGTTATATAGCTGCTGCTTGTGTCTCTGGTTTTTAATGACCTAATCGAGGTAGGAGGCAGGAAAACTGGACAGGAATGGCTTTGACAAAATGTTCTTTGTTAGAAAATACCAATTCGTTAAAATTGGAAAATTTCCATGAAAATGCATCAGTTTTCATTACACTTTCATCACAAAATATTGCAAAGCCAACCAGGGAATTTCAACAGCCACAGGCTGATGCCTGAAGCTGTCCCCTGGAAAAAGAAGAAACTAACGAGATCTTTGTAACTCTGGTGGATGCAGGATGCTTTTCTGGGGGAAATAAAAAGGAAAACCATGGGATTACACTTAGCCATGGTTGTTAATTATATTGAATAAGAAGGGGAACAGCCTGAGAAGTCAAGTAATCCACAGAGCTGACACCAGGTATCCACTGGATTTCTAGTTTTCTTTAGAAAAGCTCTTGTTTTAATAAAACAGTTTAAAAATAAAATCATAGTCATTACGAAAATATTTCTTCACTGGAAAAATTCAGGGAAATATTTTTTTTAAGATTCAAATGGTCTGTTTCCATACATCCACCGAGAAGTTTGGTTTCTTCCTGCAAAATTACTTTCTTTAAAATAGACTCTACTTTCTATTAAATTATAAGGGGTTGAAATCTGAATGAAGTGCTTTGAATATATTGAAAATGTTTCAAATGACCCAAAAACAATTCTGCTTTTTTTTTTTGTTCCAACACGGAACAAAATTTCTTTTGCTCGTTTCCCAAAACCTCAACAAATTGGAAAATCCATCTGCCATGTAGCTCTGCTCAGAGCAAGAATGTCAAGAGGTCTCAGTTCTTAATGCCTAGATGGTGTTGGAATTGAAGAAGTGCCGTCAAAACGTAAAGCCTTATGAACCTCTTCACATTTCCAGCTGGTTTCGCAGAAGGAGGGAGCTGATTCGGGCTGGGGCCAAGATCTCAATGCTGCCATCGTCCGGGAGCGTGCCTGGTAACAAAACCTTGGATCACCACCCAAGCCTCCCTGTGCCTACCGATGCTAACCCCTCGTTTTGCAGATACAGAATTCGCCGACTCTCAGGTTACAACGCTCCCGCCCGTGGGGGGTTGGTTTCTTTCCCCGAGGCACGCTGACAGACTGGAGGGGTTTACATCTTGCCGCGTGTATCTTCTTTCACATCTTTCACCAGGGTTTTAAATGAAATCAAGTACAGAGGGAGAGGGAGGAGGGAAGGCAGCACAGGGCAGCCGAGGAGGCCCTGCCAGGTCCAGGCGATGCTTGGGGTGTACGATGGGCCTGTTTGTGAAACGTTTTCTCACTGAGGTGCCATAGCCAAGGACTGACAAAACCATCGCTTACAGTCCGCAAATTGGTGTGGAAAGTCTGCAAGACCCACAGGCTCACGTGGGCTAACAGGCCTCCACATCAGATTAAAATTACAAAAATGCTGCTGGAGGTGGGTGGGATGAGAGTTTGGGGGATTTTGCTCACCAGGAGGACTTGAGGCCCCAGTCCCACTTCAAGAAGCCCAGATGCCCAGCCACTACAGAGGTAAAAATAAAGCCTCTTGTGTTGCTAACATGACATCAGGGATTGCCTAGAGGAAAGGTGCTTCTCACCACCTCTGTTCATCCACTGACAGTCTTGCCATGGCCAGAGGCTGGAGGCAGCTCACTCAGAGCCAGCAGCCAGCCTGTGCCTGCCTTTGGCATGGGATGGAGAGCTGGTGGTTGGTATTTACAGAGGAAAACGTGCCAGGCACAGCAACTCCCTCGCCACTCTGAGTTCGTGCTCAGCACAGCCCCACCGGTAACCGCTCCTCTCCCAAATGCATCCTGGCACCCATCTGCTGCTGCCAGGAATACCCGAGGTATTTTTCACAGGGCACATTGCACCAAATGGGCAATCCTCTGGGAACAGGTGATCAATTCACTGCAATTCAGGTGAAGGCCTTGCAATAGATGCAAAATGACAGCTCTGGAGCTGTTCAAGTCCAGCAAGTCTTGCACTGAGCACATACCCTGAATTAATGTGATTCCCCTTTATTTTTACCTTAGATTTTACAGCACAATTTAAATTACTTTTTTTTTTAAATAAGGAAATTGCATATTTAATGGAAATTAATCTCCCAGTCCCCCTCAATAAACCTTTTGAAGATCTGTATGACTATGACAGGGGAAGGTATTTTTAGAAGGACCGTGCAGTAATTTTCTCTGCAGCATTCAATAATTTACAATATCATAGCTGAAGGTAAAGATATCCCCTGAGTATAATTTGGCATTAGCTGGGCCTTCACTGCAGACAGGGCACCAGCCTAGAACACAACTTTACCCCACGGATGCTGGGGAACCGCCAAGCTGAGTAACACAGCCTTACGCAAATTCACAGCCAGGTGAAGGCTGGACAAAGCCCCCATGTCACAGTGAGCTGTCCCCACTGGCCAGCTCCGCTCTCCAGCTGTGCCCAGGCAGCACGGGGAGATGTGTGTAAGGAAGGAAGGGCCACACCCTCACCCAAGCTGGCATCATCACCAAGAGCATCCTTCCGGGGAGAGGAAGGCACGGGGAGGAGCTGGCCCATGGCACAGCAATGCAGCTGGTGGAGAGTGAGCCCAAATGATCCACCATGCACAGATTGATGAGGTTCTTCATGACAGCTCCTAGTCCCTTCCCTTCTTTTCCCATATTGTTGCCATGGGTGATGTTTTGCAGCAAGACTGAGAGGGCTTAAACACAAGCACTGCAAGGCTGTGTACTGGATCGTGGCAAGAACAAAATGCCATATAGGGTACGAAAGAAATACAAGGCAGAAGATGGCTGATTTACAGAATGCTCTGAAAATGCCTATGCTGTGCATGATCGAACACACTTCTTCACCAGAATGGCTCTCTCTCAGGCTCCTCGGTGCTTCAAGGAAAAGCCATCTGACAACATTACACCCACAAGGGAGTAACTATTTTATTACCTGGGCACTAGGTCATGGGAGCTTTTTTAAAAACAAAGTTGAATTCAACATAGATGTACACAAGCAATGCACAGAATATGGTTTTTTTTCCTCTATGTCTTCCCCTGGCTACAGTATCTGGAGTTTTTTATTTGAATTTAAAGAAATAACTTTTTTACAAGTTAAAGAATAACTTGCTGAAGAATAGCACCAAAAAACCTGACTAAGGGACAAAAATCCAACTTCCTTATTTAATGAACCAGTGAACATCACTGTGAAGAGAGGAGGTCGAACCTGGCTCTTGCCACCTTATCACCTATTCCCAAGCACCCCGTTAGCAGGTCTGCACGCAGTGGTGGCTATCACTAGAACTGCCAGAACAGCAAATTGTGTGGGAAATGTCAACATCTCGGGGCCTGCATTCCCAGGAATCAAAATTTCTCAAGAACAGCAGTTCTGGAAGGCTTTTTTGCTACAAATGTGTATAGAATTACAGGCTGTTAAAACACACAATAAAATGTTACTAGTAGAGATGTATAGTAAAAAATATATACAAAAAATATATAGAAAATAATTAAAAAGGAATAATTTGTTAAACCTGATGTTTTTCAATGAACTTTTCTCCTTCAGAACCAATGGTAACAATTGCTCTGCAACAAAAATTTCCCAACTGATTTATTCCTTCCGAGAAATCTCATCAAAGTGAGCATGGTGTGGATGAAAAAAGCTTTGGTTTATAAAAAGAAAAAAAAGGAGATAAACATTAAATAATACTTAGTGTTTGGCTCCATTTGAGCTGCTGGGAGACACGCTGCTGTTTATTATGGACACACACAGATCCACAGAGCTGGGATCCCACGTTCCCCCCGTGCACTCAGCCCTTTTCCAACCACAGAGAGCATCTTAAACCAGCCAATATCCTCCTGCTTTCATTTTACATATGTATAACTTAAGACCTGATTACATCGGGGTTTAAACTAATGACTTGTGGACCCACAAGCCCTTGGATGGTGGCTGGCAGGAGTCCAGGCAGAAAACATGGAAACAGAGGGCTCCTAAACCTGTGAGGGCGGGTGCATGTGTGGTGGAAACGCTCCCAGCTCTCCTGCCCCCATCTGCTCAGGATCTCATCACAAAGACTGTCGTTATAATAACTTTATTATGGACCTTCTGGGGAAAGCGAGCTCCCAGCAAGGGGTTTGCTGGGGCAGACAGGAAACTCGTTTGCTCCCCGCTAGAGTAAAGCCCTTTATAATTAATGCTGGGTAAATAAAGCGCTCATCTGTAAACACTTTTAATTAGAAATTGGTTAAAGCTAAACCCCCGTGACCACACTGGCCAGGGGGATTAGACGCACGTCAAGCTTTGCCTGATCAGCAAATAAGAGGCCCTTCAGTACCCTCAATTCCTGTGCTGTGGGACCTCTTTCAGCTCCAATCACACATCACTGCGCTGCTCCAGCCTGCTCTCCAGGCTCAATAGAGGATCAATATTTGTCTGCACTTTCTGAGAAAAAGCCTCCTTGACACAGGCAGCATCTGTGTTTGAACAGTCACTTGCTAACACATAGCAGACTTTAACCAAAGACATCTCGAGCCGCCGGGTCAAGCACACCCAGGGTCACCCAGCAGTGCTGGTGGTTTCTGTGTTTGTTCAGGGCACTGCTCGCAGCACAGCCATCAGAAAGGGCTGCTGTGAACACGGCTCAGTGCTCCCAGGGCAGAACAGGCATTGCAGAAAAACACTACATGGATAAGTAAAGACAAATAAAACCCCCAAACCACCTGTATGTCCATTTTTTATCACTGTAGGTAACCTGCGCCTGATGTCTCTAGTCTCATGGTAATATTGAAGGTTTTCCATCAGTGGGGCTGGTAATATGTTATCAGATTTCAGGGAGAAGGGACTTTCTCTTCTGATTGCTGCCACCCTACCTAGTTCCAGGTGTCACCTGTGCATAAGGACAACAGCAAAAGCATGCAGGGAAGAGGGAAGTGGTTCCAGCAGAGATGATTCTTGCTCTGGCCAGAGTGCCAGCCTTGCAAAATGTGTGCATTGCAATGGTTTGTCCCCACAATGGTAAAGCAACAAGCAGGCTCTGTTGGAAATGGCACCAATTTGCCCTCCCCAAGACAGCCAGCACAGCACTGACCAGCAGAAATGTGTCCTCTCCTTTCCACCTGCAGGAATGCTGATCACTTCTGCTGCATCCTCTCCTCTCCATGCTCCATCTCCTAGCACAAAGTCATTCCTCATGGAGGAAAACTCCAGACAAAACTCGTCTTCATTCATCTGTCTTGCTGCCCGTCTCTATCTGACAGCTGAACCAATGAGTGTAAGTCAACAACAAGATTTATGAGATCCTTCCCTGCCTCTGCTGCCCAGGGCCAACAGGGGACTGCAGAGAAGCTGAGGGGTCCTGAATGCCACAAAATGTGAGGCCCTGGCACAGAGTGAGTGAACATGAACACACCTGGTTGGTACCTTTAGAGATGGGGAAACTGAGGCACAGGAAGTCAAAGCAACGTGCCCATGCCTGGCCGGAGTCAGTACCACTTCTGCTGAGCCCCAGCCAGCATTACCCTCAATAAATTCCTCCCATGCCTTCCATTGTCTTTGTTCAGTCTTGCCAGCCTCTTCCTAAAGAAAAGGAAGAATCTTCTGGAGCACAAAATGGGATTTGTCTAGCAGAAGTGCCTCCCCTGCCCCTGGAGGCCTGCTGACTGAAGCCATCAAGCTGTGTGCTGAAACACAGCTGGGCCTGGAGCTGATCAGCAGGGCAGGGCTCATGCAGAACAGCATGGCCAGAACCTGCCACACTGCAGAGGCAACCTCGCCAACTGGGTAATTCCTGGCCCACAACTCCAAAAACCTGGGGTTTTTTTCTATTCCCAGCTCTCTTGTGGATTTTGTGCATGTTGACCTCTCTTTTCCCCTTCCACATTTACTGTCTGTGTTGGAGTCCCTGGAGGGCACTGTGCTCACTTATTCCGTTCCAGCTGCAGCTGCTCCAGGCCAGTGACCTCCTCGCAGACGCACAGCCACGCTGCTGGACAGCGCTGGGCCTGGCCAGCCCTGCCATGCCTTAGAGCACTCACAAGCCATTGTTCTCCAAAGACACAGAGCGAGCACACATCCACAGCTCGCTTGGCCTGCGAGGAACTCAGACACTCCTGGGAGTACACAAAGGGGCTGTAACTTCAAAGCTGTCCCATTCTTGCCGATGGACTGCACTACAGACCTCTGGAAATGCCTTCCAAGCTGAACTGAGCCGAGATGCAGAGGGGATTTCCACCTTTGTCTTACAGATGGATCATCTCCAGCCAGCCTGGCTGCAGCCTGAGCGACACTTCCAGCCCAAGCCTCTGCTGTGCCGGTAGCTGACAAGCAGCTCCTCTCCCCTCACACATTTCAGGGAGACAAATTGCTCCAAGACAAGTCTGTCCTGAAATAATTTCTGTCTTGCCACCATCGTCACCTGTGTTTTTCCTTTGTCCCACATCCAGCCAGAGGCAAGGTCCAGCTCTAGCACTAGGCAGAACTTTAGTTAATGATGCCTTAGAAAAGGAAGCCAAAATTACTCTATAGATCCCCAGCTGGCTCCTGATCAGAAGGCACTTGGTGGCAACACATCAAATACACCCACGTGCAGCACAGCTGTCTGGACAGACATGCCTCCCACCCAGTGACCATCAGGAGTCGGGAAGTGGTGTTGGCTATGGGTATCTTGTGGGATGGAAAGATTTTTGGAGATGTGGAATATGCCAGTCTTCCATCAAATACTCCATCACAGTTCCCAAGAAATTTTTGGAAGATGTGAAACCTGGCTACCAGTGCAAAGGAGCCTGAAGTGTCAATCCCACCCCACTCCCCATCCACACTGAGGGGAGGTCTCCTCCAGTGTCTAAGCCTTGTCTTTAGAACAACTGAATTTCCTGAAACATCAATTTCAGACATTTCCGAATTCAGCCTAACACTGTCTGTCTTCCCCAAGTGACCTGAATGTAAATGGACATGGGTGACGTGTGGCTGCTGGAGCGACCTTCATCTGGGAGGTGAAGCCCATCACCACATGTAGAAACAATGAATGATCCAATCACAGCACCCCCAGCTTCTTATGGAGCTCCAGTAATGCAGGACTTGGGTCTTCATTCAGAAATGCCCTCAAGCAACCTCCTAAGTGGGGGTGGTAGCATGGACATGTCTTTCTCCAGGGATGGCTCCAAATCCTCCTCCCAGCCCCAAGAGAGATTTGAGGTTTTAAGAGACAACCACCCACTGCTGCAGTGAAGGGAAGGATGAGCTGCTGGGATTCTTGTGGTTTCTGCACTCCTCTTTCCTAGCAGGAAGCATTTTAATTTTTATTTCAAATGCATAAACTATCCTTTAAAAAAAGAAAGGCAACAGAGAAATTTTCACATGGCCAAGAGGCCCACTCCAAAGGCATTCAGTCTCTTAAATCATGACATAGTGTCCAGATGTGTTATTAGTATGTCTATTATTAGTTCTTTTTAAACCCTGTCCAATAATACAATTGAGCTTTGGTCTCCTCAGGCCTGTTGGTGAACAAAAGGGAATGGTGCCCATTTGGATTACCTACACCAAGAGAGAAAGACCTGAATCCACACCCCAGGCCTGAAGCTCCCAGCTGCCACTCCGCTGCCCTGGGATACGGTGTCACCACTGCTCCCTGCTAGAGGGATCAGGGGCTTAATGGGATTTAGGGTGGAAAATCCAAGCTCAGCCAGAGGTGTCTGCAACACAGGACTTTGCAGAGAACAGGGAAGAGAGCCAAGTCTGTTCTTTCCCTCCTCTCTCATCCAGGACCTGCCTCATTTTACTCAACCAGGCATGGAAGGGGAGATGGCAGTATTATGTGTCTGTTATTAATGTCATTACTATCTTAATTGCATAATTATATATCATGCATGCTTAAATGATAATAATAACAACTTCAATAGCCATTATGAAAAAAATAATTAGTCTGCTGGCTGAAGAAAGCTAGAGTCTGAANTGCCCCATCCTTGGTTCATAAGCACAAGTGAAACCACTCCGTATACATTGGAGTAAAATTTGGAGGTGAGAAGCTGTTCCTTTTACTACTCATTATTCTGCTGTGTCTTACTCAAGGAGCAAACATTGCACAGAGCCCACCCCACACATGCTGCCTTCAGCGTTCATCTAAAGGCAAAAGCAAATGCTTTTGATCTGACCATATTTTTACAGCTCTGCAAATACACAGGGGGGCTTGTATTAAAATTAATTACCATGAAAGCCCCACAAGTTCCCAGGATTATTCCCAGGCAAACCCCCCTTATGAAACAGACATTCAGGATGTCAGGCATCCTTCCCAAAGGCACAGAAGAGAGATCTGGGTGGTAGAAAGCTGAAGCTTTAAGACCTCTACTGGCAACACTTCCAAAACTCGGTGATTGCCCTGCATTGCAGAATTCTGTTCCCATTTGTGTTATCCAAAGTAGAAACTCAATGTACATGACAGGCGCAAAAGTCAGGCCAAATTCTTCACAGGAGCAATCACAGGAGTGATTTTGGGTTATGCCAGTTGAAGACAGGATGACTCATGGACTACACAGACTAACACTTTGGGAGAAAATGTCTCAAGTCTGCATTATTCATGAAACATGCAGCTAATCTGAATAGTCAGGGAGTTACTGCCTTGTGTATTTAACATCAAAAAATAAATCTGGGGAGCAGGTACCTTCTCAAGAAAGAACATGCTAAACCAGCTCTAGTGCATGGGGCTGGATGATCATCATGGCCCCTCTTGCAAATGAGTGTCCCTGTTTTCCTGCTCACCTTTCACAGGGCTAAGGAGAATGGGGTTATTTGGACTCACTCTAACATACTCTGTCTTAATTCTGGCCCTGATTGCAGGGACTGGAAATAATAAACTCTTCATTTCAGGACTTCAGATGTGTCCAGGATCAGGAAGAATTTCCTCTCCTATGCACATGCACACAGATGTCTAGAAGCCATTTTCACTCCACACTTTCTGCAGCAACACCAGAAGCTGTAACAGTGGCAGAGACAAGTTTGAGCAACCCAGATCAGTGCTGCAGGCTGACTATAGAAAATCAGTGTCTGACTGGTGTGCACGGTGTAAGTGCTCAGATAAGGTGACCTCCCTTCACCCCATCCCAAAGAAACCCTCCAGGATGGCAGAGAATGATCCCTTAGGATTATTTAGGGGTGTATCACCTGAATAGTCTCCTGCTATTGTGGGAGCCCTGCCCATGATGTGTGCTGGCAGCTGAGAGTTCAGTCTCCTGGGATCTGTAATGCAGAGGTATCTTTACATCTAATATGGAAACACAGAAAGAGGCCAGCTCTTGACAGATGCCTGCCTAATCTCCCCCAAAAAATATCTCACGGTGGAAATACCACATTTTGCCCAATCTATTCCCACCCAAGTGCTAGAAAAGACCTCGCCAAGGTCAAACCTGGCTGTGCCTAAGGCGTAGCACTTCAAGTCCTGCACAGGGGACAATTTGTCTCCTATCTTAGTTTTGTATGGGGTTTTTGTTTGTTTGTTTGTTTGTTGACTTCCACAGTTGAAAATGGATATACCCAGAAAGAGGTTTATAAAGAGATTTATCTGGGCAAAACACTCCATGTGGAGTGCTGACTTCTCCCTGCTCTGTGCCTCTCCCCCCAGCTCAGGGCATGAACTGGANAAAAAATAATTAGTCTGCTGGCTGAAGAAAGCTAGAGTCTGAATGCAGTGATGGAGCAAATCTCTGCCAGTCCTGGATGCCATGGTCCTGCCCCAGGAAGATGAACATGGAACAGAAGGTAAAACTCCCTCCAGAGACAGGGAGGGAGGAGGAAGGAAGAGGAGGGAGAGAAAAGGAAGGAAGGAAGGAAGGAAGGAAGGAAGGAAGGAAGGAAGGAAGGAAGGAAGGAAG
>VYZT01022451.1:256403-352328 GCA_013400735.1 Pomatostomus ruficeps
TTATTTAGGGGTGTATTACCTGAAAAGTCTCCTGCAATTGTGGGAGCCCTGCCCATGATGTGTGCTGGCAGCTGAGAGTTCAGTCTCCTGGGATCTGTAATGCAGAGGTATCTTTACATCTAATATGGAAACACAGAAAGAGGCCAGCTCTTGACAGATGCCTGCCTAATCTCCCCCAAAAAATATCTCACGGTGGAAATACCACATTTTGCCCAATCTATTCCCACCCAAGTGCTAGAAAAGACCTCGCCAAGGTCAAACCTGGCTGTGCCTAAGGCGTAGCACTTCAAGTCCTGCACAGGGGACAATTTGTCTCCTATCTTAGTTTTGTATGGGGTTTTTGTTTGTTTGTTTGTTTGTTGACTTCCACAGTTGAAAATGGATATACCCATGAAGAGGTTTATAAAGAGATTTATCTGGGCAAAACACTCCATGTGGAGTGCTGACTTCTCCCTGCTCTGTGCCTCTCCCCCCAGCTCAGGGCATGAACTGGAGGCTTGAAGGAGCTCATCTGTACACCACACCTACATGCCTCCATCTTCCCTCATGGCATGCTGCTCCTGACCTGAAGCATTTCTTGGTTCTCTCAAATTCCCATCCTTTTTTGCGCTTTGCTCCCTGGCCAGACCTGTGCTGCAGAATTACAGGAACAGGGTGATGAGCTGCCAAGAGCAGTAACAAGGGACTCATAAACTTTCCCTCTCAGCCAGGAATAATACCCGAGGACTAGGGGTCCATCTGAATTGCAGACAGGAGGAGGGAAGGAGTGGGGAACCTATTCGCTTGTTTTGCTTTTTAAACAAAAACGTGTTCTTCAAGCTATATGCACGCCCTGCTTGGCAATATTAACTGGCTTTGTTGGAAATGCTGACAGCACAACCCTGCAAGACATTCCTGAACATGTGAAGCGTGCAAGACAGGGATCTGGAAATCTGCATGTGTGTCTTTGTGTCTGTAGCTGAAGAGAAGCCCTTTGGGAAATTTTGGGAAGACAAAAGCGCAGCTTTGGATTCCCTCCCGTTTCCTCCAGAGAACAGCTCAAGGTGAAGGGGGTGGCTCAGCAGCATCCAGAGAGCAAAAGAGGTTCATGCCTCTCCTTGAGCCTTATGATATTTCCATCCTGCCTTCCCTGTTTGTGTTCACCTCCCTCCTTTGCCTGTCCCTCTCTCTGGGACGGAGCTTTTCGGAGGCTCCATTCCAGCTGGAACAAGGTTCATCTGAGCTCCGCGGTTTCTCAACCAGGCAGAAGCCAGGTCCAAGAGGACTTAGGGCTTTCCTCTAAGCCATTACCCAAGTGTTAATATTACCACCCAGAAGCTCTTAGATCCGCATTCTGCTGCTGGATGCTCGTTAGGCCTGTAACCTTCTCTCCGTGGGGAAGCAATGGCTTCACACCAGCACACCAGCTGGCTGCCCCATTAACTTCAGCTTCCCAGAGGAGAAGATGGAGGGCATCAGCATCTTGCTCAGGCAGTTTAATGTATCAACATTTCATGGTGGTCATGAGAGCAGGGAATCTGCAGGATCATTACTATTCCACAGAGGGAGACATATGGAAACAGAGAACCATATAAATATATACAAACAAATATATACATGCTCAAACCCCAAATCTCAAGTGTCCCAGAATCTTGGCATTCCTTTAAAGAGATTTATTTCATCCATAAAATTCCCTGCGAGCTTGTGTTCTTGTAAATCTGTACTACAGACTGTCAAATCCCTTCTGTGTCATTAAGGGAAGGAAATCTGCCAATGTCATCCGAGGGCAGTCATTAGAGGCAGGCAGAACCTCACCAGTCCACCTGGCTTTCTCCAAGAGGAAAAGCCTCTGGTGTGGCTGAAGGGGCAGTGATGCTCTGCCTGGCCATGGCATAACCTGTTAGGACACGGAGCTGTGAGAGGAAGAGGCAGGTTTCCTTCCTTGCAATAAACCAAGGAAATCACAATGTGCCACCTTTAGAGAGAAGTTCCAACATGATCAGTTTCAGTAGATTTCAACTTGAGATCTCAGTTGACTGAGTAACAGAAAGGAAAAACCATCAGGCTTTTTATTAGGTAGGGAAACTGAGGCAGAAATTTGAACAAAGCTTAGAATCATAAAATCACAGAATGGTTCGGGTTGGAAGGAACCATAAAGATTGTGCAGTTCCAACACCCCCTACCACAGGCAAGGACACCTTCCACTAGACCAGGTTGCCCAAAGCCCCATCCAGCCTGGCTTTGAACTCTCCCAGGGATGGGCCATCCACAACTTGTATCAGCAAATCACAAGCAATAGGAAATCTTCACTCTCTGGCTCCATGATCCAGGGAATTTGTGCACTGGAACACACATTGCACCATTCATCTGCCACCCATGCAAACCCCTCTGGGATGCTCTCATTAAAACTGCTTTTTGTGTGTGACAGAAAGCTGGTCTTGGCTCTTCTGCCTGTGACTGGGTAGGGCTGCTGGGTTCTTAATTCTGACTGTACCACACATTTCCTGTGTGACCAACTCTTGCTACAACTGCCTGCATAGCCAAGAATGAAAATCATCAGTGCCAGACACGTAGGGTTAGTTTCACAAGGCAGAAACGCAGAGTGGTGAGCACAATATTGAGGAGGGGAAAGCCTCCTGTTCTTGATCATAGCAGGATCTGGTCCAGTAGGGTTATTGTCCTGCTTCCAGCAGCTGCTGCTTCCAGATGCTACAGGAGAAGGTGTCAAAGCCTCCATCTGCTGTGAGTGGCGTGATTCCTTCCTGACCTCAGCTCTTGTGAACTTATGCCTGAAGCAGGGGAACTGATGGCCCATGTGATTTCATTTTCCCCGGCGTAACTGCAGATGGTATTCGCCTTGCTAAGAAATAATTGACCACAATATGAGAGATGTGTTGAAAACCCAAGGTTAGCATGGCTAAAATGTGTCAAATTCAATTACCGGGGACAGAAAGAACTATTGCTACAGGAAGAAAAGGTGAGGTGCTTATGAAAGCGATGGATAGTGGTTTTCTGCTCTCTCTCCACTCTTTCCTTTTGGGTTTCATTGCTTTCAGGTGGTGTAATTTCACTAGCAGCTGCTGAGAAAGCCGACCTGGGCTTCTCACAGACTCTTCAGGATGAAGTTGTCTAGTATTTTGTACTGTTGGGAGTGGCCTGACCCATCCGTTGCAGATGTGGCCTGCAACTCAGGATGTTCTCACAGTGCCTGTCTGCCCTGAACCAGCCAGAAACACGTGGGAAAAGGTCACTGCACTTGCAGGCTGGATATTCACCACCAACCCTGTCTGATGGCTGGGTGGGATCTGAACCAGTTCTTACGGACTAACACCATGACGGTGGCGACATTCCTGTTTCTGGGAAGCAGCTGGGGTTAAAGAGGGACGTGTTTTGCTCATATGGAAGGGTGGGTGCAGGATGGACCCACGTCTGGAGAAGATTGAGGCTGAACAGCCAATGTGTGTGACACAGCACTTGTGTTTTGTGGCAGTCTCACCTGCTTCTCTCCAGGAATATCAGAGAGCTGCTCTGAGACAGGAGTACAACAAAAAACCGTCACACTGCCTGGTACGGGCTGTCCCATCGTTCATGAACTACTTCTCAGTGCGCTGGATGTTAAAACAAAAAAATGGGAATGCTTCAGCTCACCCAGGAAACGAAGGAATTTAAGAGGGGAAAAAAGATCAGATAGAAAAACACAGTCCATGCAAACTTCAGATTCTTTAAGGCACTATCTAAGCCAAATTCAATCTGGGCTGGTTCACTGGCACTGAGGATTTGTATGGCCCAATAATGGTGCCTGTAATCAATCCATCACACCATAAAATTCATCCCAAATGCTGCAAAATACCTGGTGTCATTCCCTTTGAGTTCCTTTGTCTGTCACTTCATCATTTCCCCTGCTCATAGAGGAGTAGGGTTCCCCTTCAAGCCCATTAGCCGTGTGGCAAGGGTGCCTGGCTGGGTCTGAGCTGCAGCATTTCTGTATATATTGGCTGATGTGGAGGGGCTGCATCTCTGTTTCTTCAGCTACATGAACCATACCCAGAATCAAATGCTCCATCAAAATCTTAAATTCACTTCCAACCATTAGGAATTTCTTTCCTGGACTTGTTAGTGGTGGCCTTGTTTCAACCCAAAAAGCAGATTTTTGATGGAAACAAAGACGGCACTTATGCAACTTCAGCATTGTGGGGAGCATTCCTCAGCAAATACCAGCACTCCCTATTTTTTTTCTATTTTGTTTTCATTTCAAACATGTCTTTCTCCTTCTTTCCCACTTCATACAGGAGAGGCTTACGAGGTCTGCAGAGATGTAGCACGCTGGAAACCACTGCAGCCCCTCCTGGTTACAAAACAACAATAACAATAAAAATAAAACAGTAAAATAAACCCTGGAATGGATGTGGGTAACCAGCTGTTGAAACCTGAGGTTGTGCTTGACTGCGCCATGATAGGAGAGAGAGCCCCAGCTACTGAGCACGCTAAACAGCTCCATATCCACCCCGCCTTTCCCCAGCATCCTCATCCCACATCCCCATTCACAAAACAGGAGCAGCAGATCATTAGCCCGAGGGCTGTTTGTTTTCACTGGGGTTTTATTTTGCTTGTAAAGCCCCAGCCCACAGCGTTAAGAGGATCTCTGCAGTGCTGTGGTTACTCCCCTCAGCCATCTGGGGATGATGGAGCGATGCTTTCCCAGCCTGCACACACATGCACACACAGATCATTAGCACGCTCCCATCCTGCTGGCGATGATGCTCATACGCCCTGGCTCTTCATGATGTTCATATTCCACTGGTTTCAAGCTGAAAGAAAAATGCTGCCTGAATAGACATTCAGGATGTGGACATGCCTTGTGCAAACCTCCACCCCTGTGAGTCTGTACCTGGAGGGATAAATCCTCTATAAGCATCTATGACCCCAGCACTTTGTCCTGTGGAGTGGAGTAACAACTCCTTGACTCCAGTGAAACTGCAAATAATTAAAGAACAATTATGTGTGGTGGAAAGCACCGCTGTGTCAGGAAAGTCCATTGGATTTCCAAGCTAAGGTCTTGACTCAGGGAGGTGCTGAACAGCCTCACCTCCTGCAGACTCACTGCACCAGTGAGCCCTAAGCCCCCAGAACGAGGTCCAGGGCAAGCTAAACAAACCAGGTACTTCTTTCTTTGTGTAGCCATGTAAGGATCTCGCAGGTACAGGATGAGCTGGGCTTTATTAGTCACTGGTGTGTGTGTGTGAGGTGAAAATCTGTCCCCAGCAGCAGCCATACTGCCCTGGCACCACTTGACTGCCCATTTCACGTAGGTTTCATGAGCTTTTGCACCGTTCCATGGACTGTGAACATCTGCAGTTATCCTGGGGAGAGTCAGCACTCCAGACTTCCCTGGCTTTAACATTTATCACCAAGGACAGCAAAGCACTGATCCAGACCCAGTGATGAGATTCCTTGTAAGATTCAGTGCAATTCCCACCCGCACACAGGACTCCCCCAGCATCTTTCAGTCCTCCAGACAAGTTCACCTCTACCAAGTCTATCTTTCCACACGAGGGCCTGCAGCTCCCACGGTGGCCTGTTTCAGGATGGATCTCCAGCCATACCCACTCCTGCCCATATCACTGTAACTGGGAAAGAGACCACAGCAACAGCCTCTCCCTCTCTACCCAAGATGGATTTCATTAGAGTCCTTCTGCTGGCCATGGGTCTTGTAAGTCTCCCTGAATTATAGAAAAGAGATGTTTCAGCAGACAGTAAGTGAAACTGAACCAGATTTGGAGAGGAAAATGCATTCTTGGAGAATGTAATAAAACATATATTGACTGGGGATTTGGTTTATAAGGGGAACCATTGTGCCTTGGGTTGGAAGCCTTGCGAACGCTCTGCAGCCTGCAGGGCATTGCTGACGTCATAAACCTCAGCTCTCCTCAATAAACAGCACAGACATGTGTAGCCATGTAAATAACTGTACATGGAGCTGCACAGAGTGTGCTCCATGTACAGCTCACACACTTCAGCATGGCCTTGGAAGCCCTTGGAACAATAGGCTGAGCCAGATGGTGGAGCAGTCCCACAGGGGAACCTCCTGCACTAATGCAGAACTTCTGGCAGAATCAGCACAGTTCTAAGAGAAGGATAAATCTCTTACATTTAGGCATGATGCCTAGGCATTAACTTTCCTTTCTTAAGTCAATAGCTTAAGTAATATTTATTTTCTGAGGTAATCTTCTTGTTTCCTCTCACAAACGTGGGGCTAGGGCTGCTATTGTCATTACATTCTCCCAGACTGCCTTGTCCAGGGTGTTGTCCTTCATTCAGAGGCCCAGGAGCTGGCAGTGCCCTGCACAGCTCTATAATCACCTGTAAAACTTGCACTGCTTGGCCCTACAGAGGCCGAGGTTGCCCCTTGCACAACATGGATTTGTTGTCTTCTTGCTAACTCCCGCTGAGAACTTGTGAGAAGAACTCAGCTGCAATAAGGGTGCACAATATGTAGACAGTGTGGCTGGCTTCCACTTCACAGTCTCTGGGCTTTCAGAGGTATGTGGACATTATTAAAGCCTATTTTTACATCATGTCTTGCCCAAATCTACTCAATGAATGTTGTCATCCTTTTATATGGTTTCTAGTAAATAAGAAACAATTTTGTGCTTCCTCGTCTGCTGTCTAGAAATTTGAGAAACCATGAACATGGTGTATGTTGTATGGATCTATTTGTATGATCTCTGCTTAAATTATTAACACCTAAAAGATGAATAAATTTAGAATATTTGTTGAGGTGTTTCAATGAAAAAAGTAAATTATTTAAAACATTTTAATACAAAGGCTTCAGAATAAATCATTATACATTTTCCTTTCTTAAAATGACACAACTTAAGAACATGTTGGGTTTTCAATAAAGCTGATCTTGGTTAAATTCATCCACTATATGTAAAAGCTTTTCGTTTGGAGTTCAGCCCTAAATGATTTAATTTTCAGTGCTGGTAGCAATACAACAAGAAATTATTTGCTTTAATTCCAGCTAATTCAACTCATGGGAAGGAGTACTAAAAAGATCTAATTCTAGTTCTAAGTTTGGGACTGATACAAACTTTCTCCAGAACTTCAGAGATTCGGAGGAAAAACTATTATGCATTTTAAATATAAAGATTTCCCAAGAAAGAGAAATAACCAAGCATTGTATCTGCCATCAGTGCTGTTTGTGCAGCTAACCAGACTCAGATGCTTAGAGAATCTCAGCATCTGTTTAAGAGCCATAAAGCTGAAGTAAATGAAAATAACACTTTTTTTTTAACCCTCTCATGCATATCTGTAGCCAGGTTCTGGCCTTCAAGGCTTTTACGGCCAACACTATCCACACGGGGGGATGCTGGTGGATCACAGAGCAGCAAGAGGCACAGTATAGCGAAGGTGTTGCACACATATTAAAATTGCTAAACCTTTTCCCCAAAGCATTTCATGAAGCATATCCTATGACACAATTGCTGAGGTAATAATAAAACCTGTGGCAAGTTCTGGACAGTGTTTCAGACAACAAGATGCGTTTTTCCGTGATGGCCCCAGCGAGGGGATCCTGGGATGTGACAGCGCTGCAGCCTCACCCAGCTCACTTTGAAAGGACCACAATGGTGTTTTACTGGGGTTTAGTGATCCCTTGCACAGACCTGGGATCAGACTGAACTCCATAAACTTCCCTTCTGGTGCAGCTCAGTGCTACACCGTGCTATGCTCAGGAAAATTAATGCCTTACTCCTCCATACGCGGCTACTGGGAGGTATTTCGGCACTGGTGAAGTTTGGAAACACATGTGCCCTAATAGACTCTCTGCGGCCCTGTTCAGCAGCCACAAAGCTGCTGAATTTCACATCACATTATTTGCAAACACGGAAAAAGGGGATCCTGCCAACCTTCCCAGTGTTCCCTGTAAAACACGTCTGATTTTCACTGCCGGCATCGCGGCCTGCTGACAATAATCAACACCTCTGCCACAGTGCAAGGCAGCACTTGTGGGAATGTGCATCAGGCCCCCAGGCTTTGCTAAACCCAACCAAGGAGCTGTTCTGTCCTTCCAGACATGGTATTGTCATAACTTCCCTCCCAGAAGCAAACTGTGCCTGGACTTATTCCAGCCCTGCCGAACAGTACGAGGCCCTTAGCTCATTCTTTGCTGCTTAAAACACCTAAATCCATTGCAATTCCTTAACCAAAATTAATTGTAGGTTTCCAGTTCTTAAAACCTTGGAACCTCCAGACTGTCCCACACCTTCTCCCAGTGCTATACTGAAGTATGTAATAAACTAAACACATCTATGCAGAAAGAAACTAGAGGGGAGAAAAAGCTCACAATGCAGTGAATCTGAAAGATTTTCACTGTTCAGACTGCTTGCCCAGTACTGGGTATACCAGTAACTCCTGATGACTCCTGGAAGTGATTCCCGTATCAGAAGAAGGGATACAGGCCACCTCTCTGCACTTGCTCCTGGTACTGCTTGTCTCCTTCTCCTTGGTTCATCCCTCAGTCACCAGAGGCACCTACTCTGGGCCAAGTTTCCAGCCAGTGTGCCCAGGGCTAGCAGAAATAAGGCTGGGGAGTTATGCCAACCAAGAGAGCATCTGACCCTTCTTTGAATTTTGTTTCAATTGTATTTTGGAAGTATAAAATGATTTAAAAGAAAACCAAGGATTACAGGGTGAGCTTTGGAAGGGGCTGGTACATACACCACACCCAATCTCGTACCACGCAGGCACCTAAATGGCATTTTTTCACAGACAAACTTAATGAGCTCTCTGTCCTCAGTCTGTCCCTGAAGGCAAGGGCAATTCATAATGCCCATGCACACTTTGGGCTTTGTTTAGGCCCTTGATATCTGCTTGCTCCAAAATAGCTTTGGCACAGACTTGCTCAACAGCAAATCTACTTACACTTAGGAAAACGTGTTGTTTGTTGTTATGGTGCATTACAAGTATAATTCAGAAATATTCACAGGGAAAAAAGGCAATGATTTAGGTCTGATTTTCTGGCATCAGTCTCTCTTTCCGCCTTTTTTTTAAACCACAAAATTTTTCTAAGCAGGTTTTATCTTGATGGAAAACCATACATACACATACAGAGCCTGCAGACTGCAGACATGCAAAAGTAGTTAATAACTGCTGCATCTTTTTAAGATGGTTTTTTTCTGTAACCCCTGCACAAAAAGCATACATCAGCAAACAAGGAAAGTTAACATCAAGGAGGAAGACAAGAAAGGCCAGACAAACTCCGCAGTAATTTTCTTTTGACATTTATGCTTTAATAGATTCCAGAACCTCATAATTTCTAGGAAGTCTGAAATGGCCATTTGACAGATTTTCACCCTGATGAAAAAGTCATATACTTCAGAGAAAAAATGCAAAATAAAAACAAACAACCTTCCCCACACACAACAGAGTGGCCCTGAAGCCTGCACAATAAAGACTGAGTACCCCAAATACAATTCACCACCACTTACAGCTCTCCCCAGGCTGTTATGTGAAGAGGAAAATTTGGGAAAGACCCCGGAGGCTCTGCTCTTAACAGCATGAATTCCCTGACTCCCTGTGGGTCTGCAGTGCTGCCATATCCATACAGGTGCAAAGCCATCACTCTGGGCCTCCATCCATCTCTGTTTCATTGAATTGGTGATTTAAATGACTTCTTAATAAGCACAAACCTCCCTGTTTGGCCTTCTGCCCCTCTGCCTTACTCCCTGCTCCCCTCTGCAGGGTGGCTTGGCAGCGAGAGTGGCACAGAGAAATGCAAGCACAGCACTGACTCCAGGGCTGGCCAGAGCTTGTGCTCTCTGAAATCCCCTTGGATGAGGACTGGGGCACAGAGCCTGTCCCTGCCAAACTGCTCGCAGTGATTCCTTTGGATCTCAGCGAGGCATTCTGCATTAATCCTGGCTGTGCCACATCTGCACGCCGGATTAAGAGAGGCTTTCATTTTCCAGAAAGCCAGAACTGTCAATCTGGTATTTTTCCATGCTCAATAAATTCACTTTTTCTATAAACAAAAAAATAACAAAGGAAGAAGATGAACTACAAGGCAATTTAATCCTGAAATTTCTGGCTGCTTTTCCTTTCCTAGTGAGGGATCAAGACATACAGCTTCATTCAGAAAGGTCTTATGGAAATCTCATTTTGATACTAAAATGATGTTTCCAAATGTATGTTTTACTCATTGAAAAATCCACCCTTATTTATCTCTCCTATTGGACAGAAAATGAAAAATAAATTATTCCAGCTTAGAAAGAAAATAGCCAGTGACAAAAAAAAAAATAATAATAAAAGGAGAAGTTTGCTACTTGCTTTTCACTTATCTGCCTAAACATTTTGAAATATCTTCTTATTATGTAAAGTATGTCTGGCTCAGCTTTGGATAGGGGCTTACTGTGGCTGCATCTCCATGGCAGTAGTAATTAGAGATGGCAGCCAGACCTGTACAGCCTCAAATCCTCCTTCTTTTCTTGTGATTTCACTGGTCTTCTCACCACAAGACTTGATAACAGAGTGGTATTAGGTAACCTGTTCTGTTTTTCAAGTGTTGCTTAAAGCTGGGGTTGCCTTTCTTCTGGATGAAGCTGGTAACCAAAGATTCACATGAAAATCCAGGAAGTTCGAGACTTCACTAGAAGTAAAACTGGCACAAGCAATGCAACTGGGGGCTAAAAAACCTTTTTCAGGCTATTGGCCAGAAAATGCACTTGCAGAAGGTGATGCAATCACCACAAAAAGCAAACCCATGCCTTTTGTTTTGCAAATATTTCTTCACCAAGATACTCTCCAGGTCAGTGCACTGGCTGACAAACCCTGCCAGGGGGTATGATGTGATTTGGCAGTGCAGATGAAAAAAGACACCAGCAGAAGGGAAATCAGGACAAGGGATTTGTAATGGAGACTGGCAAGTTCCAGGGACTCAAATTTTAATGACATAATTTTAAGGAAATTCCACGCTGGATATCATAAGATCACAGAAATGCTGGTTGGAAGCAATCTCTGAAAGTCTCCAGTCCAACCCTCCACTCAGAGCAGGACTTTGCTGACAGCAGGTCAGGTCAGCCAAGGCTTTGTCTAGCCAAGCCCTGAAAGCCTCCAAGGACAGAGATACCATGACAGCCTGGGTAACCAGAAGTGCTTCCAGTGCTGCTCCACCCTCATCGTGAAAAGTTTTTCCTCATGTCTGATTCAAACCTCCCAAGCTGCAATTTGTTATTGCTCACGGGTCACTGCTTTATTCCGTGGCTTTCCTCAGATTCACACTGACATCTTTGTGAGGACCTTCAAACAGCCTTAGGAGGCTACTGCAACACCCCTGCACCTCCTCTTCCCAGTCTGGGACAGCCTGCATCCCAAATCCCTCTCCGAAAATCATGTTCAAGGCTCTTAAGTGCCCTGGCTGCAAATGCAAAGGGCTCTGAGCAGCACCCAGTGACCCTTGGGTACAGCCTGGTGTGGCCACGCTGATCTCTGCAACCCCCCTGGCCACCCCACTCATGTCATGTCCCAGGTACCCTCCTGCAGCAATGGGCTCTGCTGCTTAATGATGATACTTTAGGTGCAAAGACAACTCTCCATTATTTTTCATTCCAGTCTTGCTTTCCCTGAATCTTCTTAGAGCTTAGAGCACAGAGACTGAGCAGACCTTCACCAGCCCTCACCCCAGCATACATATTTCACTGTATTTCATCATGGCTTCCCTTGCTCATCTAAGATATCTATCAGTAAACCAAACATTTATCTAAGGCTGAGGTCTGCTTTTTGGTTTTGTTTTTTGTTTTGGTTTTAATTCACTGTATCCTTTTGATATTAAGCAGAAACAGCAGATTGCTCATGGCCGTAAAGGGAATGTGCCACCCCCAAAAACACGGCTGATTTAGTGGCTCTGCACTGACTCAGAGGGAGAAAACCCTCCTGGGGAGCCTCACCATTGCATCCTTTGGCACCCTGTGCTCTCCCGGGCAATTCCCAGTGCAAGGGCTGATCCTGGCGGAGCCTGATCAGCCAGTGAGATAAGGAGAGCACACACCCCGAGCAGCGATGCCTCTGGGCCTGGGAGAAGTCATGCTGGCAAAACCAACTCAAGGCATTTCAAGAGAAGAGTGGCATAACGTGCTACTCCTTACCAAAAGCACAAATAATGTCAACTGCAAACACAAGTCTAAGTTTCTCCTCAAAGCTGTGTAACTATTTCAGGTAATTATTTTAGTTTGGGTTGAAATCTCTATTCTTGACTTGTCCCCTAAGTGGGAGAAGAGAGCAGCAAACAGGGAGAACGGAGTGCAGGGTCCTGGGCTGGGCTCTCTCACCCACTAACACAGCAAACTTCTGCAAGTCCCTAACTTTGGTTTCTCCTGACACTAGCTCTTTATTTAGCAGTCTCCAAGCCCTTCAGAGGACATCGCTTACTGTGTCCTCTGCAGTGAGTCCTGATCTCATTTCAAACTTGATACTGCTGCTAACCGAAGTAATTCTCAGGATGGCAGGACTTTCAGACTATTTGTAAACGCGAAAGGTTTGTCTGTGTCCTGTCCTCCTCCTTGTGTGTGGGGCTAGTTGCTTTTTGGATGAACAGAGGAAGTACTGCATTCGTAATGTTTTTCTATTATACTTGAAATTATTCAAACTAAAGTTCTGGGTTTGATTCCCTATGATATTCTCAATGCCCTTCAAGCACCAAGTAGTTCATCTGAGCCTTTCGTGGACTAAGAATACCCCAAGTTAGCTGCACAGGGATCAGCAGAAGCGGGACTGATTTGATCTCAATTCAGCTGACAAGTCAGCTGTCAAATCTCTGCAGTTCAGCTCCTTCCATCCTACTGAGCCAAAAGAGATGGGAGCTGCTCTCCGAAGGTGTCCCTGTTGTCCTCTGATAAAAAAGTGATCCTAGATGATGAGATACCAACCCTGAGATTGTTAACATAGGATGAGATGAGTATCACCACATCGGCCTGATTCAAAGCCTAGAGAAATAAATTAGGAAATTCCTGCCGAATGCCAGGAATCAGGTTCCACCCTGTAGCAGGATTATTAACTAGTACATGAAACTGTCTCTGGGTCCGCTCCAAAGCCCACTGGAGTCAACAGCGTCTCACTAACCCATGTTAACAGGCACAGGATTAGGGCTTTTCTGGCAGATCAGCAGCGTATTAGTGCAATATCTTTTACATTAGACATGTCTGGGTTTGTTTGTTCCAAGCTCAGGATATAGAGAACAAAATAACTTTACCCTTTAGAAAATGAACCCGAGAGCCCAGAGCCTCAGCAGGGTTTGACTCTTTTTTTTCTGTTCTCTTTTACCAAATACCCACTACCAGTGCTGTGGAACAGAATTTATTTGGAAGACAATCGCTCAAAATCAAATTAATTATTCCTTCTCTCTTTACTTATGAATGCATACGCTTAAATGTAATTCCAAGCAGCGTGGATTTCAGTGGTGATGGAGAGCCACTGGAAAGTGAGGACTCTTTCTGGTATATTGTTACATATGAAATGTGATTGATTCCTTTGCCATCATTTCTTATTTTAATAATGTTTTTCTTGGGGAAGCATCTTTTTCTTTTCATCAACAGATAATAAAGCAAAAACTGCTATCTTTAATGTGGTCTAGAATTGTTTGAATTAAACAATAGACTCTTTTCCTGGTTCTACATTCAGGAAATATTTATTGGGAAAATGACAGTGAGTAAGTTATAGAGGCCATAGCTGAGCTGAAGATGAGCTGATGGCTTTTCCTACTGGCTAAAAACAAACCGATAATGTCACTTTTGTCAAACTGCTTTCCCAGTCCCCACCTTTATCTTACACATGATCCCGCATTCAGAAACAAATGGGCTTTCACCACTAAAGCAATTGTGGGCTGTCAACTGTCAGCTTGTGCCTGCTCTCAGCACATTGGAAGTGACCTGTGTTGGTTCAAAACCATTTCTGGTGGTCAGACCTCCCTGGTGGTAACAAGGGTACCACAGTTCAGGGTATTGGTGGCTCATGGGTCCTTTTCAACTGCATCCAGTGGTCTGCTGGGCTTCTCCAGCAGAGCTCTGTAAGTCTGGAGGACAAGTCTTAGGAGAAGCAGTTGAGGGACCTGGGGTTGTTTATCGTGGAGAAAAGAAGGCCCAGGGGGACCTTACGGTTTTCTACAATTACCTGAAAGGAGGTTGTAGTGAGGTGGGGGTTGGTCTCTTCACCCAGGTAACAAGCTATAGGACAAGAGGAAATGGCCTCAAGGTGCACCGGGGAGGTTTAGATTTGATATCAGGAAAGATTTCTTCACTGAAAGAGTGGAACAGGCTGTGCAGGGAAGTGGCAGAGCCACTGAGCGGCAGAGATGTTTAAAAACCTGTAGATGTGCTCAGAGACATGGTTAAGTGGTGGACCTGGCAGTATTAGGTTAACTGGTGGATTCGATGATCTTGGAGGTCTTTCCAGACCTTACTGATTCTCTGATTCTATCATGAGGCTTCAGCAGGTATTCCAGTGTCTCCCATTCCTTTGTGTAACATGTGTCCATACATTCCAAGGCTTTAATTCCTCTCAGCTTTCCAGCAGTTAACAGAACCTGCCAGGCACAGCAACACAAACCTGCCAGGATCCTCCCAGCCACCAGGAACCAGGGCAGTCCGCAGTGCAGGAGAGGAGATCAACAAGCCTGAGTTCCTGCAGTGCCAGCCAGCCACCCACACCCTTCCAAATGCTCAGTGAAGTGTCACCTCTCCCACACAGAGGGACGGGGGAATTTAGTGGCTGTTACTGGCTGATCAAAGGCCCTCAGCGAGACTGACTCAGTGCCCAGTGAAGTCTATGGAAAGCCCTCCCATGGACTTCAGTGGGCTGTGGATGAGACACTGTTCATAGACCATTATGACCGTAATTGATTTATATGAATGCCATGTGTGCTAAAACAATACAAAAGAGCAGAGCATTCAGAAAATAAATAAATCTTAATTACGTGTCTTCCAAGTAACATGTCACAACTTTCTGGTAATATGAAAAAATGATAGTCCAGATGTCTGTCCTCTCCCCGTCCCCTGTGTCAGTCTCACTCCATACGATATCTGGGGTGCAGTTAGAGGGAAATTACTGCATTATTCACCGTCCCTCTTCACAAATGTATCTTTCTCCTTTTACTTCCCTGTTCTCTCAGTGCTATTTTTTTTCCTGAATTGCTGGAATAATTTAAGCAAAGAAGCCAGATGTTTCTGTTGTAAAGACAAGCACAGTACCTGTAAGTCATGGAGGCGGCTTAATAAACATGAACTGCCTATTCTTTAAAACGTTCCAGAGTTTTGCATTCAATTCTCATTTTGAAATCTACCAGAGCTCTTCAAAGATTTTGCTACTTTTCAACATCATGATGTTCCTATCAAAGAAGGAACTCATCAAATCTATTCAGTAACAAAGCTACTAATCCCAATCTTTTCTTCCAAGGCTTTTTTTTCATGTAATTTCATAGCATCAGGATGTCCTGCCACAGTTTAAGAAAGCAAGCCAAAAATTCCATGGGATATAGCTTTTTCTAAGTATGCCTTAGCCTAGCTTGCCAGTTACAGAAAGATCAATTGATTTCTAGCCATTGAAAAATAGAATAAAATTAAATTTAAAAAAAAAGAGAGACCAGAAACAACACATAATTCTAAAAGCAGTCACCTTTTGAGGGATCTGTAAGAACTTTGCCAGACCAGCACATTCATAGAATAGCAAAAACACATGGAACTTTATATAATAAAGACGAATAAATAGCAGTTTCATGACAGATACTGTTGAATGGCTCAAACCTTCTCCTGCATTACTGGCCAACCAGCAGATACTGAGAATATTTTGCTGTCTGTGCTGCTTCGGATGTGCATTGCACAACTAAAGAATCCAACTGCTGCTTCCTAATCAAGTTGAATTTCTCAGGATAAATATCTATATTTTCATTACAGGCACTGCGAGGTCTGTATCCACCCTGATCCCACAGCCTTACACGCAAAATGAAGGGAAGGTGCAAGGACAGAAAACCTTCACTTTTACCTTCACACACCTGCACATTACACATGACAAGTCAGCCTCAAGCTGAGCAGTGCCCAGGAGGACATCACCAGCTTTAGTTTTCTGGCATTTATAACAAAATTGACCCCATACCACCACCCTCACCGAATTCCCAAACAGCCTAAACTCTCCCTTAATCATTGAGATACCTCTAAGTGATGTTATTCAACACCCTTTTTCTCTCCCTCCCTGCCCCTCCTCCTATTTTTTTCCACCTCTCTACCTCACATTTACTGTTAAATAAAATCCTCACTATTGACTTCGGCATGTGGTCTTGTTTGCACCTTAAATCAGGCAGAGTCATCTCTTATAACGGGATCATAGCAGCTGTCAAAGGGTTAATTTACATTTCCAGCTGTCCCACCATGCCTACCACACTCCTGGATACATTTGCAAAGAAAGTCACTCTCTCAGTCTCTCCTGTTCACTCCTTCACCTCATTGCCTTTGGTGAATCCATCTTACACTCTCCTTCACATAAAATAAAACTGGACAGAGGCTGGGCTGCCAGGACAGCCAGGGCACTGCAGCGGTGGCAGAGTCCACTTTCCTGATCCTTTTCTGCACGGACTCATCATCTCAGCAGTGGTCTGCTGGAAGGCCTCTGGGGCAAGGACTGCCCTTCTCATTCACAAACACTTCTGTGCACTTGTGATGGATGCTGCTGCACCACAAATCTGAATTTGCAACTCATTATTCTTCTATTCATCACACTTCTGTTATCCAATAAAAAAAAACCCCAGAGTCAACATCCGATGATTCAAGCAACTAAGTACAAATTAATCAATAATGAAAAGCATGTCCTAGCAGTTTATAAATTAACCTGTGGCATGGCCTACAGTGCCATAAATTGCCCACTGAACAGGTAGGAGGAGAATTAATGTTATTATAAACCAGTACTTTTTGTAATGAATAATTTGACCGGCTTAAGCCAGCAGTTATATCTGGGCATTTATTACATCAAATACACTCATTTAGAAACTAGACATTCAAAACCACTTCATAATTTGCAATATGGCAGAGAGGAGCTGGTGGTTATCTATCCAAACAAATCCTTTTCTTTGACAAAGGAGGAAATTTCTTAGAAAGGAGAACTTGGAGACCTCTTATGCACTGATAACATATATAGGCTTCATATTTCCTAAACACATCAAGTGAAAAAATATGACCATATACTAAAAAAAAAAATCAGTCCTATGCAACGTATTTCAGAAAATGAGGAATCTGGTTTTTAAAGAAACATTCCAGATATTTGAGGATTTTGTTACCTTAGACTGTCAGCTCCAATACTTGATTATGGACAAGACAAGCTTTGCACGACCACTGCCTGTTGGTAAATTCAACATATTTCTTAAATTCTTTTTTGAGGTACATCAAAAAAAATTCTTCAGGCATATTACAAGGATTTTAAGTTGATTTGAACAATAAAAGAAGAATGTTTACTGCCTGCCTGGCAACCCCACCATTGTGTCTTCAAAAGGAACAACCCAAAAAAATGAAAAAGCAGTAAGAAAACACTACCAGAGAGTGATAAACGCCTGGTATTTAACTTGGTTGTCTGTGAAGGGGTGACTGAACACAGCATGATAAAAGCAAGAGGGTACCAGCTGGAAGGAAGTACTGAAGTGGCAGCAGAATGAAACTGAATGAGTTAGAATAGAAACAGCTTTTCTGGACTTGGTCTGAGAAACACCACATGGGTGATAAGATAAATATGCAAAAAGGCTGCCAATTTTCTAAGAAGCAGAACTAGCAAAAATGTTTAAAATATTAACATCCTGCATGTTGCTGCATTTTTTAAAAACAGGTGTTATCAGTTCTAAGAAACCAGGGTAAATATTTCTGCTGCAAAAAAATGTTTGTTTAATCACTTCTAGGAACTTTTAAAAAACAAAATCGCGAAGAAACTCTGCTAGGGAGGAAGGGAAAAGGGCATTCAACAACTGTTCTGTCAGCTTTTCAGGAACCCATCCTTGTGTACTCCCAGACTGCCATAAAACCTTATGAGAAAATGTGTCCTGAAATTTTGGGTGGACCTAGATAGCAATATGAAGCTCCGTCAGTGGGAATACCTGCTTAGGATTCCAATAGTGTTCATATTTTAATTACTAACATGAATTTTCCCTGCAAGTGTTAACCATGAGGTGTTCCCAAGCTCACAGTAACCTCAGTGAAACACCACGAAGGGTAGGACAGCACTCAAGAACAAGGGTGGGCAAATCCTGCTCAGAGACTGCACTCCCCAGGAGGGGCTTATTTTGGGGTTTTAGCTTGGATGGCATCTAAGCCATTTGGATCCTGGCCCATGACTGCCTCAGGAATTTGTTAACACAAGTAAATGGCAGTAGTCAGGTACACAGCCATGACTTCAATCTTGACACACTTCATATCTGACTTCAAGCTTGTGAGCTTGGAGGCCAAAATCTGGTCAGCACCCCAGATTTTAGAAATGGTGATGCTGCTTCCTACAAGATGTAACTTCCACAAGCACAGTAACCTCCCCTTCCCTTCTTTCAAACCCACACCATCCTTTAGCCCTTCACCCTCGTGCAGGTCTAGGGGAATTTTTTCCCTTTATCTTGCTTCGCCTGGATCAGGCCTCAACTTGGCAAGGGAAACACTCTGAGCACACACAAAAAATGTACATTTTGGAAGAATCCAGAGTTATTTTCTTAAAGAAGAAAATTCTGCAGAGCACAGAACAGGAAATAATGTGCTCATGGGTGGTTTCCTCCTCCAGAGCAGATCATACGCTGCAGCTGAGACAACACACGCGGTGGCACCGGAGTGAAGTTTGCCCAGATCCCTCAAATGGGATTTCACAGCACTAAGAGAGCTACAAAAGGAGGCAAAGATGGTTTTTCAATGTGTGTCTACAGAAGGTGGAAGAATTCAGTCGTCTTCTTCATAAGCTGGCGCTGTTTTTCTCAATGGGATGTGCTAGTGCTTGCTCTCTGCCTTGAGCAGTGATAAGTCTGCCTTTCAGTAAACTCTTTGACACATTCCCATTCTCTGTGGTTTCCTCACAGAAACCATGATGGATAGCCCACGCCAGCAGGACATTTCAGCAGTGATGCCATACAGAGAGGAGGATGCTCGGCCCATGAAGTCAAACACAGCGCTGAAGATTGATCTCTTCTGGAATTCCTGTCTGATGCACTGACCATTAAGTTATGCAAACATGCTAATTCGCAACACAGAATAAAGCAACTGCCTCCTGCCTTCCCAGGAATGTTTAATTTGGGGCCCAGTAGGGAGAAGACATTCTGTTAAAATGAACATTTTGTTAGTTTTAGCAACAGGGAATGTAAACTACAATGGAAAAGTAATGAATGAGTATTGAGAAAGAAGCTTAAGGTTAAAATTTGTGTCCTCCAATAAATTAAAATGTGTCTGAGGGGTTAGAAATACAGGCACATGGGCTTTTAGAACTATTTTATTCTTTTGCAAAAATATGAAGTGTGTCAAGAGTGTTATTTGTGGACCACTGTACACTAAGCCCAATCTCCGAAGAAAGCAGGAGCTCTTCCTGTACAGAAATTTGGCACCAAAGCTTCTTGTAAGATCAAGAGCCTCTGCTCACAACTTGCTGTGGCATTGTACCTATTGGCAGGTACTCTACAAACTCATATAGAAAACAATGCCTACTCAGAAGATTTGATCACTTAAATAAAGAGTGGATGAAAGGGAGCATTAGCACTTCTTTGGGGCTGCACTCAGACCACTGAAGGTGGGCCAAGATGACGCAGGAATTTCCAGAGGTCATATGGAGAGTCTGTGGCAGACCTTGGAAAAACTCCTAGATGTTTAATCACCATTTTCCTTGCACTCATTCCTTTCCCTGACTCAGTGTCTGTAGTGCTCTGTCCATTTATAAAGGCCTTGTCCCCAAAACCATTGGCCATATTGTATGACCACAGCTCTTATCCTGGAACCTAATCTGAGCTCCAAGAGAAACAGTGGCAGGGGGATTACAGAAAGAGAAGGGGCACTGGTGTCCACATAACACAGCTACAGGACATCCAGCACACCCTCAGGTGTCAGTGAGAACACCTCACTGCCCAGCCCCTCAAAATCTACTCTGCCATGAACTCTCCACCCACACAATGATTTGCCAGCACGTCTCCGGTGCCCCCTAAATCCTTCCATTTCCCCAAACCAAACTGCAGCCTAGAGCTCATCCTTCACACTCCCTGGATTAGCACCCCACCTTTTTCTCCATCTGCAGAGGCCAAGGGCGGATCTGTGCCCGAGAAGATGGACTCAGTCCTGTTCTTTAGCTCCCTCTGCCCACACCACCAGCCCGGTGCCAGCACAGCCCATGGCACTCCGCTTACACAATACAGCCCAGGTAAGAAGGGCTTTCCCGTCTTCCCTCTTCCAAAAGTGTCAAGTGCTCTCTGCCGGATCAAAGGAGAGGCAAATTAGTCAATCACAGCCCTATGCAGCAGTGGCACGTCAGCTTCCCAGAAGGGCCGTGTGCGCACTGCCAGCAAACCACAGGTGTAACCCACTCCTACAGGCACAGCCATCCATCATCCCCACATAAAACACCGAGATTCAACAGAGAGGCCCCTCTAGGCCAGCCCCGGGGTCTCCAGGCAGAACAGCTACAGCAGAAGTGACACCCCAAGACCACATTTGTTGGCTCAGTCCTGGCAGGGCCCCGGAGCACAGGGTGGAGCACACAGCAGGTGCCCAGCGTGGTTCGGATACCTCACGCTGCAGAAACATGGACAGAAAGCAGCGTGGTGTTATCACGCAATGCCTTGGCATCTCTGCCCCTTTCCCACCATATCTGGACCTCTGGCTTCACTGGGAGTGCTGACAGCCCTCTGGGGCAGCTGCCCTGGGCAGCAGTGCAGCTGGTGAGTCCTGGCACTGCTGCTGCTGCCCAAGTCCCATGACCACATAATCAGCCAGGGCATGAATTCCACGTGCCTGTGTACACCTCTCCAGCCAAAAATACCTTCCTCCCTCTCCCCTTGTCTCCCTCTCAAGCTTCACGGCTTGATGATTTGGTTTTGGTTAAACTTTATAAATAATTTTGTTATTTTCTAGAATGTGTATGAAATAACGTGATGTGAGGGGCAGGAAATTCTTCTGGTTTGCATCTTCGGTGTTCAGCTGGATGCGCAAAGTGAGTGAGAAGGAACTTAATCATGGTGGTTTGGAGGTTTTGAGATGATGGAGAACAGAGTAAACTGCTTCCTGACCCTGATTTACATTCAGAGTTGAATCTAATGGAACAATTATCTCTATAATGATGAACACCCTCTGAAGCTACACCAACAATCAATTTGGCATCGTCTCCTCTCCTTTCCTCAACTGCTTTTATAGCAATGAATCGGTAACAAAACAGACATCTTTTTTTAATAAACAGCCCTTATTACTACATGATAACCAGCCCCAGGATGTTATCAAAACAGACAACACGTCTTGCTAACAGCAGGCACACCGTCTCCAGCCCTGTGCTCCAGCACTACCAAACTCCCTTCTTTGGACGTAGCAGAGAGCACGAAACCACTCCTGACCAGCCCGTGTCCCCAGCTCACACTGCCAAGCCTAAAAATAAACAAGTTGCAGCCTGAGAAGTAATTGCATCTCATTGGCACCCAGCACTGTTCTCACAGGGAGGGGAGGCAGGAAGCCAAGGCGAGGGGATCAGCTACCAGTCCATCCCCCCGAAGCTTCCCAGCGCAGAGATGGAAGCAGCAGTGAGGAGGGGAATCCATGCTCTGCCAATGCTGAGCAGTAAGTCTTAGCTCTCTGCTTGTTCAGGATGAGTTTAAACAACTCTTTGTCATCTTCGTTGTTGGAAGAGCTCACTGAGGCCAAACGAGCCCCTGAAATTGCACTCTGGTGCTTAAAACAGGTATGCAAGAAAAATGAATCCCTCGTGGCCCCTGGTTTCCTTACAAGCAGTTCAGGACAGTGCTCCTGCACAGATGCTCAGGTGGCTGCTTCCCACAAAGTCAGCGCAGGTGGGGAGTTTGTGCCTAAAGAACACAGCAGAATAAAAAATGTAAAATCTCCTACAAACAGGCCTCTGCTGCATGACACCAATTCCTTTTGGCCAAGAGTTATTGGGAGTGGAAAGCTCAAGTGAAGTTTGGTTCAGGCTTAATGAATTATGTTCATTTTCCAGCACATTGTTTTGGCTGATAAATCACAGCTTCATGCACCATTAGCATGCAATGATTGGAATATTTAATCAAAGGCCCGCTTTTCGTATCATTTACCTTTGAGAAACTAGATTTGCTCGCTGGAACAGTTTTGAACCATTACGCACGCTTATCAGCAAAAATCTTTGCTTTATGTCATGTGTTGCAATATATAAAGCCCTTGCAGGCAAGCAAGGATCGGGAAAAATGAGTGGCTCACTTGGCTTGACAAATGCAAATGGATTTGTGATGTTATTCGAAAGAATTGCAAGAAAAGAAAAGAAAAATTAGAAGGAGAACAAACAATTCTGCATTTATAATCAATTATTATAAACGCTTCTTTGTTTTGGGTTTGGATCTCCAAGCAAAATGAGGACCCTTTTGTTCGGGATGATGTAAGACAATGTTTGGAAGACAGAGCAGCATTGTTTTTGCTGTTTGTTTTTCTTTCTCAGAGGATGCCTCTCTGACAGCAGCCGCCTCTCCACCCGAGAGCCATCCCTGAAGTCCACACAACAAGGCTGCCCTTGATGCAAATAAGAGCTCCCTAGGGAACATGTTTTGGTGCCAGACAAGAAATCCAGCCCTTATCTGAGTGATCAGGATGGTTCATCAGCATGGTCCATCAGCAGGGACCCTGAACTCAGCCCTGCCTGAGAGCGGCAGAGGACAGACAGCATCTTCTCATGTCCTCTTTCCCTCACCCCAGAGCAGCCAGCAAACAGCTGGAGAGAAGATGCTCTGCACTTCAACTTTCCTCCTCTATCTACATACACTTGAAAAAGGGGAGACAAAAACCTCACTTCTGCCTCATGCTCTCATAACCCTGAGGAAAAACTGTTGGGAAATGGCTTGTCCACAAAAGTATAGAGCTATCAAATGCTAAAAATTGAAAATGCCTCCTACAGAAGGGTGAATCAAAGGTATGCAAAACTGAATACAAATCTGAACTTAAACAGGGTTTCACAACTCCCTCTTAAGTACAATTTGTGCTCCTGGATGGGAATGAAGTCTTGTATTTCCAGAGCAG
Organism: Pomatostomus ruficeps; assembly: GCA_013400735.1. Lineage (NCBI taxonomy): Eukaryota > Metazoa > Chordata > Aves > Passeriformes > Timaliidae > Pomatostomus > Pomatostomus ruficeps. The sequence continues at coordinate 279,620 of VYZT01022451.1, forward strand.
TGGGTGCTTTTGTTTGCTTCTTGAAATGCTTGGTTGAACAGCAGTGCAGAGCTGTAAAAATAGGTTTATTTTTATGTGCTTTATGGGTCTGATTGTTAACAGAAAAGGCCCGAGGGCTGCGTCAGTCTGTGCTTGTGCACTTCTGCACTAGACTTTTATGTGTGTGATCTCCCACACCGTGTAAGTGGTGTCTGTGGCCACATGAACCACTTGTTGTGCCCCAAACAAGCTTCTGTGTAGGCACAGCGACAGCAGCCACAGTGTCAGGGTGGTGGCCACCAGCTCCCACGGGCTCGTGGATCTCCACCTTCCAAATCCCAGGAACCAGGGATTAGGATCACGAGGGAGGTTGTACACGTGCGGGATATACAGGTACAGCTGGAATACCACTGGGTAGAGAAGGAGTGTGAATGTTTCTGCCTCTCACTCTCCTTGCAAGTCGTATTGTCCTTGATCTTGTCTTCCCCCGGTTGCTGAGTAGCGCCTTCTCTTCAATTTTTCCATAGTTTCCAACCTATGCTGAGAACTCCAGACGTGAATTCCCAAACTTCTGGGGTTTCCAAATCCATGTGCAGATCTGGTCTGGATTCAATTAAGTCAGATCTTCTGCTGTGAGTCAGAACAAGAACAACAGCACTCAGCTTTCTGATGACAGCAGTGCTGTTAATCTGGCCCTGAACCTGATTTCTCTGCTTCAGTCCACTCTGCTTATAAACATTTGCCTTCCAAGGCAGATGCAAAGAGATTTCTTCCCAAATGAAGAAAAGGAGGTGAAGCCCACTTGAAACAGCAGAAATGGCCACACCAGGCCATAGACCTTCAGCCAACAGCTGCATGTTTCAAATGTGCCACTCAAAGGCCTTTGTCACCAGTGGGTCTGTAGGTCTCCAAAGTGCCACATGTGGCTCCAGAGACACCAACAGAATAGCCAAAAACCAGCATCCATCTCATGCTTTCTTGATCCTCTGCATCAGCCAAACTGTGCTCAGAACAGTAAACAGATTTGTTTGAAATGAATGGCGCTTGGCACACAGAGAAGAAATAAAAACATAATTAATTTCACTTTTTCCATGGTGACAATTCTCCAGCTCACCCAAGTTGAGTTCTCCAGAAAGCTCAGTACTTTCTACCATAACTGTTCTTGTTGGACTAGAAGATGGCAATGCTTTTCTTTCCTTATTCAAAGAAATAGGAATGGAATTAGTTTGCTAAAGCCTTCCAGCTCCTACAGGGCAGGCTTGCTGATACGCTTTCCAGATCTTGGCGCAGTTTCCTCATACTTTCCTTGGAAAATGTTCTCCTCTGACAAAATCTTCTGGTTTTGCACCCTTATAGGAAGGGCTTGACCAGAACCCAGAAGTCACCTACAGACACAAGACCTCTGTGACAGTGACCTGACTTGCGCTCCAGGCTCAAAGAGCCATGGAAATACACAGACGTCCATGTCCTACGTCTCCGGGGTTTCTGATCACAGATCTAGGAGTCACTCTCTGATTAGTCCTCTTGAGGGGCCAACCATCACCTTTGCCCATCTGATCAGTTTTTTCTTTTTTCCAGGCAGAAGCTTGGACAGAAAACAACTGACGGCACAGCCTCACATGTGAGATAGTCAATGACAGGTAACATGAAGGTCACATTTTACTGAGTCTGGTAATCTCTATTGGTTTTGACAACAGTTTTATTGAGAATGTTCCTCAGGGCCAGGACAAGGGTTTTCTTCACAATCAGATTCAGGGGAGGTCATTCTTCAGGATCACCAGCAAATCAGAGACCTTAGTTTAAATCTGCCTGGGTCACAGGAGGTGTCAAAAGAGCCCTAAAAGTTTTGTGTTCCCTTTTGATCTTGTGCAGGATGGTCAAGTCTCTCCTTCCAACTCATCAAAAATTTTGTCCTGAACCAGAGTACTTTTTCCCAGAACTTCATCAAAACCAACATACTTCTCCCAAAAGCTTCTCTGTCGAAGAATGAGCAATTTCCAGAAACACCAATGGAAACATTTTTCAGTGAGTTCCCTCCCATCCCTCATGTTGTGTGCATTTCAGTCCCACATTCCAACGGGAAAAGCAATGAGGTTTGTGTCTCATTTTGTGGGACGACAGGCAAGCTCAGGCAGATTACTCTGTGACCCACTTGGTGGCAATGGCCAAGAACTTGTGTCCTCACCTCACATCACTCGCTCTGAGTCCTTAAATGTACTCGATCCCTGGGGAATTTCAGCCTGAAATGTCTAACCACAGACCTGGAAATGATTTCAAATATACTGTAACGACTGCTGTTAATCACACCCACTCTCTTACAGCATGGCCTGTAAAAGAAGAATAGTGAGGAGGTCCTCCTGCTCCCCATAGCCTGGCAGCAGATGCATTTCCTGTGTTCCAGAGCTATACATTTCACTGGGAAGGGATGCTCTCTAGTGGTTAGACTTTGAGACAGGAAAATTAGATCCTAGGAGTTTCACTTCCTGTCTCTCCCCTCGGTGTCCTGTGTCTGATGAGGCAACTCATCCCATCCCACTGTGCCCTGGTGTGTCCCTTCATGCCTGTGGGTCACAGCAATCCCTCTGCTACGTGGGAAGGCTCAAATGACGCTTCCAAATGTTGGGAGGGGAGGTTTTAGGGTAGAGACAAGCACTGTGGCCAAGTTGCATTAGGCTGAAGTGAAGATAGGAAAAAGTGAAAACTGGTACAAAGAAAGACAGAAGGGTCTGAAATGCCCCTGTAAGATGTTGCCCCCCTTTTTATTTTAAGTCACGGAAACTGCTCTTTAACTTGACTGCTCCTTATCTTTACCTAAGGCATCATAGAATTTTCTGTAATTAAAATTTCCTTGACAATTGCCAAGGATTTACAATGTGAAATGTTTCAGTTTTTCTTATATTATGTCTTGGCATCAAAGAATCTGCACTCATTTCCTAAGTATGGGATAAAGATGATTTCTAGTGGGAGACAAATGAATCAAGACCTTGACACCCCCATTTTTTTTCTTTCTCTCTCCTTTTCTTTTCCTTTCCTTCTTTTTTTTTTTTTTTTTTTTTTAATACATCTGGTTATTATTGAACAGAGGCTTTCATGTTTTAATGATAAATTGTCTTCTCCCGCTGTAACAATGTCCCCAGACGGCTTGTCTTGGCTGAAATGTCTTCTAAGAGCATCTGCTTTTGATCTATAGGGGTTTTAAATCTTTGGATCTAATCTCTAGCCTGGCTGACTTGAAAGCTGATTTCCACAAAAGCAGAGTGTGAAACTTGTAGAAACCCTTTAGTGGAATCACTTGAAATTGTTTAAAAGACTGTATTGACAATACTCAGTGTGTCCTCATGACTTTTTCTTCATATTTACATATATACACATGGATATAAAAATACAAGAAAGAGCCATAAGAAAGGAATTTCTTATAACAAATGCTCCAGTGGTATTTCCATGTAATCTGCATGTGTTGTGGCTTAATACTCTAATAAAGAAGGACTGGAAGCTTTCCAGAGCACAATATTTATGCCATGTATATCAATTAAGATAATTGCCAATTATAATGATATGTCAATTAAAGTCAAGTGACTTTTAAAAGAGTTATGCCTGCTATTAATTTAGTTCTACACACACACTGTAAGTATATTTATAAGGGCTGATCTTAAAATGTCTCAATGTTGTTCCCATCCAGTACATCCAGCACATAATCCCCGTGTTCACTTGGCTCTTCAGGTCCACTTCAGGCTGCAGGATAAAGACAGAGAGGACGAAGCCCAGCAGAGAGCTGTCTCCCTTGGTGGCACGGTGCCGGCGCGCTGTCTGCTGTCATTTGAGGCGTGCCAAGTAGATTTTGATTTCACCCCAACACAAATGAAAATAGGAGCTGGCTTGTGAACTCATGGGATTTCTGTGGCTAAGGAGAAACCACTGTGGTCAAAGTAAAGAGAACCTCATGATGCTGCAATATCTATGGACATATACACAGTTGTGTGTGTTTGTGTGACAAATACCCTCTCAGAGTTCATTTGTCTATCCAACTCCGCACAGAATATTGTAACACATTAACAACAGTGACAGACAGACCCTGAAGGACTAAGAGTTTAGACTTTGCTGTGATTAAACTGAATTTAGAACAAATTCAGGAGAGTTTTGAGCAGAAAAGCTCTTCTGCATGAACTTTCTGGTTAGGATATAATGGAAGCCAGACCCCAACCTCCCTGGTTTGAGGTTTGCAAAACCAAATCATAACAACTGATGAGGTTTTGCTAAACCAAAGCACCCCCTGTTTTCTCATCACATGATGAGATAAAAGGGGAGTCTTTTTTCAGCCATTTACTCCTTGCACCTTAGCAGCAGTGCTGAAATATAACCAGTAAGATATTTCTCCATTATCCCCCACTATCTCCAAAGCAATAATTTTGCTAGTCAGCTTTTAAAGCCTCAGAATGCAGCCTCTCCCAAGCCATCCATAGATTTCCCCTGAAGTTCATGGCTGAAGATTAATTTTCGAGGCTCCACCAAAACTTCAAACTATTTTTGTGGCTGACTGGGCCAGAGATATGACGGAAACATCCATTTCATAACCTTTCAGCACTGCTGCTTCTATCCAAACCCAAACTCCAAAGCTGGGATGGGATGTGAGAAGCAATCAAAAAGAACACTGCAAAAGCACGAATTCATCCTAGTAGTAAGGCTCAGCTTGGCTTTGGGTTTGATCCCAGGCATGAGGAAATATTCAGGGAAAGTGGAGTTATTTCCTTAGATTCATTTGCCCATTTCTCATTAGCAAAGCATTTTGATACTCTGCAAGAAAGAAAATAAGAGTGAATTATTCCTAGGTTGTTATAAAACTGGACTGATAGAATAAATAACTGGGCAAGAAGCCTCAAACTGAGCCAAGAGGCTCATTCACCCTCGGAAACGAGCACTGTGTAGCACAGAATTCTTCTCTTTCTTGCAAGATGATCAGTGAGCGATAAGATTCTCCCTGGATTTGAGTGTTAACTGAAGCATCTTGCCTTAAGTGAATGTTTTATGGGGAACTTACTACCCGGAGCCATTATCTGCAAGTTCTTCTGTTGTCACAATTGTTGTTGCTTTGACCTCAAAAATGTATGAGCTAACTGGGGAGCCAAGAGTTCAATTCAGGCTCCCCTCCCCAGGCACACTTTCTATCAGTTTTGCTACAGCTACTGAAGGGTTTGGTTTGTGGGGTGATAAAGGAACCAGTATGAAGAAACCCCAGCTGCCAACCAGAAATGACGACACGGCCCAGCGTTCCTGGGCTGGTTTCTGGCAGAGGCATTAGGAACTGTTACTTGCTCTTGCTTTGCTCCAGCCAACCCTTTCCAAAGGGGAAATTCAACTGCACGCGGTCCTACACTTCCTCTGAATTCAATTTGAGCCCCAGAGCTGTCAGTTTAATTGCCCTGCTGTGGATGCCACTATTTTATCTGAGTGTAAATCTCCCTGTCACTCAGGGTATCATGTAAAGTATTTTTGATGAGGCATGCAGAGTGTCTGCTCTTAAATGCTACAGCAGGGAAGAGGCCCAAGTGTCTCAGATTACCCCAGGGACAGACAGCTCACACAGAGATAAAGAACAAGGAGACAGGATGCAAATGGGCTCCCGGGGACGCAGGGACAGCGGAGGATGAGACCCTTGGTGTTTCCCCATTGCAAGGAAATGCCTGGAAAGTCTGTCCATGGTGACAGGGAAGAGCCCAGCGCTCTCCTGACTCTGCCAGCTGAGTTTAGGGCCCTCTTCCACCCCAAGGACGGGTCAGCCAGGGTGGGTGTCCACGGCCACGGGACACAAGAGGTGTCTGAGTGCAGCATCGAGGCAGCGCAGGGCACCGACGGCTTGGGCAGGAGCACAGGGCTGAACATCTGGCCACAGCTGGCAGCAGGCTTATCCCCTCTGCGCTGCGGTATCACTCTGCAGATTTGCTAACTCTCCTGTTGAGTGCAGTTACACATTAGAACTGCTAATATGCAGTGATTTTGCCTTAAGCTTGAAAGCACCAGAGGTTAAACAGATTTTGATATAAGAGCCTACAAGGAACACTCTATTTAAAAAGCCTATGCATCACTGGCTCCGACTGAAAGGATGATGAGTGGTAGGAGGAGATGAAAGGTGGTTCAGACATGGGTATGATGACAACAGTAAAGGGAAATTAAATACACTGCAGGGAAATAGAAGTCATAATCATCTTGGGTTTGCAGCTCATGAACAGTGAAAAGCTTATGTGATGAAACAGCAGGTAGAAGTGCCTTGAGACTCAAGTTTTAAGGCCCTAAGAGTTTAAACTTGACATTCAAGCCTTTTAAAGTTTTATGAGGGCATCCAATAATTCCTCCTGCTCGGCCCCCACCCCCTGCCTGATGTGCTGGTTGTTTGATTTACACACCTTCCTGAATGTACAATGAATTCCAGGGAAAGCATGCAGAAACCATTGCAGGTCTGTAATTAAATAGCCCTCATGCAGCTTAACCTCTGCAATAACAAATGTCCAAACCAGTGCAAAAGGTCACCACACCTTTGGCTGGTGAAAACTGACACAGTCCCACCGAAGACTCCAGGATCCAGGACAGTTTTGACCCAGGGAAGTACAGCATGGCCATCCCCAAAATGTGCTCTCTGCTGGATGCAGGCAGGAAAATCTTGCTAATCCACACAGGGATGATTTATACGCTTGAGCATCCTCCCATGAAAATTATTAGCCCGACAACACACTCTCCATCAGCAGAGAATTCCTAGCAGAGAACTCCAGCTGCATCAATTCCCCTGCCAAGCTCTATCAGTTCCTCTGCCATGCAAGTGCATGAACCACCCACTAGAAATCACCTGAAATGCAGAGTGACAACAGCTTTACTGACCAGGCAAGGTTAATCAACAGCACAACCCACCCTACACTTAAAATACCTTTGTGCTAATTTTATACATGTCCTAATCATCCTAATGATGTTTCTAACTACAGCATGCTAATTATACTGAAATTAGACATGATTATGTTAATTATCTAGCTCTGCACTAATGCCACTTTTATTAGATACAAATCTCTTTTGTTAGTCTGAAGTAAAACTGATGATTCCTTAAAAATGATCGAAAGCAATGAGTGCCCTTTCTATCCTTTTTCCCACTTGCACCATTGTTTCCTTTGCTGTAACTTCAGGAAATGGTCAGTGCTTTCAATTGTGGCCATTAATTTGAGATCCTCAGTCTGACAGAGAACTCTGGAGTCCATGATCACAAAAGACAAAATGCATTCTCCAGAGAAGACACAGGAGAGCTGCTGTGTCCCTCAAACCATGGACACAGACCCAAGAGCCCACTCTGTGCTGGAGGCATTCAGGAAAAGGTAAATTGTCTCTGTCAAGATCCCAACCATTCAGCAAAAAATCAAGGGGATTTGCTTTGTTCCTGGTGTGCAAAAGGATAGTTCAGGACTCCCTTGGAGCATGCTTGGCATTTGGATGGACACAAGGACAGGCAGCACATCTCACCCACCATGGGTTGGAGCACATGGGGTTAGGGAGAGAAACCTGAACTCTGGAAGGGGACAAAGAAGGAGCATTTTTTAACAGATCATATTTGAAAAATGGGAATGTTTGAAAAAGTACATATGGACTGTCTAGGTAGAAAGAAAGATGAAGTGCGTGTTGGACCCGAATTCCTAACACGCTTCCCCAGATGTTGCATCAGCCTGCAGTCAACAGTCAACATTGTCAGACACGTCCCAGCATACGACCTCAATCGTGTTTTGGCAACGCTCTGCCAGCTTTTAACAAATCATAATGCAATTTCTTTTGTGCACAATTTTTTTTTTTTTTCCCAGGCAACTTGAACTTCTCATTCAATGCTCTTTATAGCCCAATTTCCTCTGCCCTATCTAACTGTGCTTCCTTTGGATCTACCTGTCACAGTAGCTCTCCATTACCTTTTAACTCCCTAGGCCCATTTCCATCAAAATGATGGGAGCATAAGGCCACGAACTCCTACATCTTTCATGAAGAGAAATAACCAAACACAGGACAAAAAAAATCTGCAAAAAATCACTAAAGAAACAGCATGGCTGCAGCACAAAATCAACTCTTACTAGCACTGAGAATCCAGCCAAAAATAACTTCCAGTAGAAATCTGGTTCCAGTGGGTCAAACCTTCACAGAATAACAACAACTTTATACAGAACAAAAAGGTGATAAGGATTCTGTTCAGCATCTACAAACACAGTCTTGGATGGCTGTGTATAGATATGCCATGCCCAGGGGAGAGATCTTAACAACTTGTAATAGCCACATGGCCCTGAGTATCAGCTCTGATTCTGTACAATCCATTGAAAACACACTTTCTTTTTTATTTTGTTTTTAATGTATCCTTGTCATGTCTCCAGGTACTCAGGATGCCCCAATAAACCTATTTCTCACATCTCAGCTGCCTAACAGGCTCATTGCACCCATGAGATACAGGTTTGGCCTTACAGTGTCAGCACACCCTTAACGTGCCCATGAGCTTGAGGGTTTCAAGCACACAGACTGGGACAAAATCAATGAACAATACAGGCCATGCTTGTGCTCTTCAAAGTGTGAGCTAATGCTGCCTTTGATACTATACAGAGTCTCCTTGTTCTTGTTTTCCTAATTCCTGCACATCCTTTTGCAACATATGGCCACTTTCAGCAATTGACAAAATACTTCCTTTCTATTCTGCTTGCATCACAGCTTTCTGGAGCCTTGACTTAGCAAATGACAACTGAGGAACAGCGACATGCCCTCTGTGTTTGAAAACAAACCACAACAGCAGTAGCAGCAGCAACTCAGCTTCTCTCACCCACAGACTCCCATCCCCTCATGCTGGATGGCTGTTGTGTTGTTTTATTCTGATTTTGATCATCCCCTTTTCACTTGCGATCTGTTCAAGATTTAGGCAGATATTGGGTGTATCTGAAAGGGAATACATTGTCTGCTGCTCTACAAGAGGCTCCAGATAACTGGAGAAAGGGGAGAGGGGCTGAAAAGATACCCCACTCATTAACAGCTTGAATACTCACAGGGTTGTATATTTAAACCACATTGTTAAAATTTGGCATTCACTCCCCAACTGACCTATCCTAAAACTCCCCAATGAGAGGTCCAACCTAAACTCCTACTGCAATTATTATCATCACTTCTGAACTCTCACAGAGTATTTTCCTCAGCACATCTCACAAAGACAGTTGGGTTTTCCCCATTGCAGAGGGGAGGTGATCAGCCCAGGGCTGCCCTGTGGCAAGACTGCAAACACAACCCAGATCTCCTGGGCCAGTCACTAACGTGACCTGGGACATCTCCCATGAGGAGAAGGAGATTCACCAGTTGGTTGGTGTCCATGAGAAGGTGTTTTGTACACACACACACACACGTTACACATCACTGGGATCACCAGCAGCTTTCAGAGGCTCTGGCAGGACAAACTGGAGACTTGAGGGACCATTTGCAAGCACAGGATTGAAGACTCTTCCTGTTCAAAAAACAACATGTCCCTATTGACCTTAATTTCATGTCCCTTCAAACAAGAGGCCAAACGCAGTTGTAGTGGCCTGGGGATGAATCAGAGGAACAGAATGTTAATTCCATATAGAGTTAATTTGAAACTAAAAAGCCTTCCTGCAAAATTAACAATGAAAAGTTAAAAAAAAAAAAGTCTTCGTGCAGATTGCTTGGGTGTGTTCTGTTCCCTTTTATTCCAGAGAATAAATTCCCTGCTTAAATCTTCCCCAAAGCACCAGGGTGGTGGTTGTTTCCCGAGGCTCCCTGGCCAGCGAGCCTGAGGAGAGGTTTCTGTAGCCGGGAGCTCGACCCACAGAGGTTAACCAAACTACAGCTCCAGAGGGGATGTTATACAAATGTACCCAAATTGAAACATGACCCTTTTCTTCCCCTTCCTTCTTCCTGAAACATCTTCTTTTTCAGGATTTTGAAGACAAACAAATGTTTCCCCCTGCTTTGCAGAAGCAGACCCTTTTCCACAATAAAAAAGGCAAGAGAAAATGTGTTTAGTTGTGCTTTTTTGGGGTCTCTTGCTGGTTCTGGGGAGAGGGGGCAGCCCCCTTGGCTGGGTCCTGGCTCACCCATCTCTGGAGTGAGAGGAAGAACAGCCCAGGCTGGGGAAGCCAAAGCTGCTTCTCCTCTGAGCTTCCCTTCCTCTTCCCCTCCACTTCCCTTCCCATCCCGGGCTTGGTGAGGAATGCAGCAGCTCTGCACTCTGAGTGTCGGTTGCCCACATTAGTCTGGCACACCATTTGGGCAGCATACTTGCACATGAATCCTTTTTTTTTAACCTTTTTTCATTCAGGGGAAAATGCAGAAAATTTTATTTGACAGAGCAGCAAGCTTTAACTCTGCAGAGGCTTTATTTTTCTTACTCCCCTAATTTTCCCCTGCTGTGGCAGTATGTGGGGATAAAGGAAGAAGAAAGTTACTTTTCAAAATTGCAGCAAGATCTGTCCAGATTCCATCACTCCATTTATTCCCTTGGCATACTGAAAAAAAGAACGTGTGCAAAGGGTTTGCATTGCAGGAAGGACTTCAATGGGATTTGCTAATGAAAGCCATGGAAGTTTCTTAGATGGGGGAAAAAAGTGATTTTTCAATTGTCCTTGACTTTTTGTTTTTCTCTTCAGGCTAGAATAGAAAAACTTACTCATTCTCAAGACATTCACTGGAGCTTTTTGAGATATAAAAGGCTATGACAAGCACTAGGCCTCTGTTCACAAACTAGAAAAAGAAATGAACGGCAATTTGTTGGAGAAATGTGTTGGAATAATCTCATTGCAAAATCTTGAGGACTCTTCTCCCCAAGTAACAGCACCTGTGGTTTTGTTTTCTGTTTGGAGAGCACCATGTCCAGGCATTTTCCAGATCCAGTTCCAGAGAAGCAGATTTCGTCAGGGAAGTCTAGAATTCAGTGGAGTTTTAGGAGTTGCCAATGATTTCTTGCCAGAATCTTTTAAATTTTTTGTAATTTTTTTTGCTTGCTTTTCTATCAGATGGAATTTCCTACTTTTTCCTCCCACTGTTTTCTCCTTTCCACTTAAAACACAGATGTATTTTTTCACAATATCTTATTTGAAATGGATTTCTCTCCCCCAAAGAAACACTAATAGCCTGTTTTTTCCTACCAGCTGTAATAAGGACAGACCACATCAAACCTTCAGAGTTCAAGTATCAGCTGACAGTGTTGAAATCCAAAGCCATTCTTCAACTGGGTAAATCTCCCTGATTTTTGATATAATGCCATATCATGAAACTTGCTGCCTTTAAGGTCCTCTTGCTCAAAATAGTAGTTCTACATCACTAAAAATCAAAGAAGCTACTTTATCTGTGTTTTGGGAGTTTTTTTTAATTTTTCATGGTCAGCTCATAACGTGGTATTACATAAACTTACTGTTCCTTTCACCTTGGATGACTTTGTATTTTGGCTGAGGCTTGTTCCAGGTAACCATTGCGCTGAGTATTTGGGTATTAAATCTGAGGGGGACATCTGTGTTCCTCCCAGCTTCAGTGGAGAGAAACAGACCTTGCCAGCAACGATTCAGACCAGGGGTGGTCTCAGCCACTCATCTTTGAATGAAAGGAACTCCACCAGGACTTGTATTTTTTCCTTTGATTACAGGAGGAAGAAAAAATTTCTGTGACTGGAGAGACTCCACCTTTCTGCAGCTCGAGACGGGTGTTCTACGTGGGTCAGTCTCACTGAAGCTGCTGGAAACTCCCCGTGGAGGAACAGACAGAGCAGTAGCCAAGTTCCTGCCCCTGGAGATTTTCAGAGCTGAACTGGGCAAGTCCCTTGCACAATCTGAGTGACTTTGAAGCCAGCCCTGCCTGGAGCGGGGTGTTGGACTGAGATCTGCAGAGTGCCCTGCCAACCTAAATCATTCCATGCGTTTATGAAAGAAGCTTTACAGGAGCTGGCACTACAGACAGAAGTGCCCCAGCAGAACGTTTTCCAAACCACATAAAACAGGTACCATTACAGAATTCGCAGAAGAGCACACGAGTTCCCAAATCAGGCCCTTCCAGGTAGTCAATCAAATTCATCAGCCTCTTCCTGCAGCAGCCAGCAGCAGAGGCTTCAGAGAGAAGCGTGTGGAGCCCACAATAAACGGCTTTAGAACAACACAAAGGAGAAATTCCTCCCTAACCCCATGCAGCCAGTAATGGGTTGGTGCCCTGGAGCACATGGGTTATTATCCTCATTAGATTTGCACCTATGCAGCGTCACCGGGGATGTTCTCACTGCTCATGCCAAGAACATGTTTTCTTGGCACACAGCTGAGGTGATACAGAGCTTGCTCAGGCTTTTGCTGCTCAAGCTAAGCTACTGCATGCCAATAAAATCTTTGCACCACACCATCTCGCATTAGGCAATATATATTTACACAGTCTGTGTGGTAACAGTAAGGGTTGTTGTTTTTTTTTAAAGGCAGAAGTATGTAATAAATGACATCCCTTCAAACACACACAGACTTTACATTTCAGCACCTTCTGCCTTGCAGTCCTCCTACAACCTCAGCTCCTATATTTTGTTATGAAATTTATAGGTTTATGCATACCAAAATTGTGTGCGTGTGTGGACTTCTACTGCCAGGGTGGTCTTTGAGAAAAGAAGCAAGTAAGATGCTCAAATTTGATTACAGGATATAATGAAAGTCAAGACTTCTTCCAGCTCATTCTCATATAGTCCTTTGAAAGAAGAAGAAGAAAAAATAGTCTTTCCTTTTTTCCCCTTTTTCTATAAAGGAACTTTTTTCTCCCCACCCAACAGAGTTGGCAGTGATAGCCAATTTTCCTGTGTTTGAACCTTTGAGTATGCACTTCAGAACCTCACGTGGTGAAAACTAACCCCAGAATTCCCAGGAGACAGCTGAAAAACCCATTTCAAGGGCAATGCTTTGATTTCTTCACATACACAAAATTGGACTTCTTTTTTTTTTTCCCCCTTTTTTTCAGTCAGGAAAAATCTCCAGTCTCTGAGTGAAGGGAAAACTGCAGTGATTACTCCTGCCTTTAGATGGCTGGATAAATATTTACCCTATAAGACCGTATATTAAGGAATGAGTTTTTTTCTTTTTTTTCCCTCCCCAAAATACTGTTTCACTGTCTCAGCAACTATGAATGGTGCTGGTGTCTCTCCCAGTGTGGGCAGCCATTTTGCTGATGCATCATCTCACCTTTGCTGGAAAAGGATTAGAGACCAACACCATTAGCATCAGTGGCAGAATTCCCAGGCGTTGCTTCACTGTGCCCCACATCTTGTGTTGTTGCTTATGTCGGGGCAAAATAAACAGAGAGAGGTCTAAATGCACCACTAGAACAAAATCAGAACTCTCTGCAGCCACCTTGCACTTCTTTTTCACAGTTATAAACGACGACCAAGGGGCCAGGCTGTGATGGCTGAGCATTGTCCAGTTTCAGCTGTGTGGGACCACCACGCTCCCTCCTGCATCAGCCTCGGAGTTAGTCCAGGAAACTCCACTCCCCATTCAAAACAACCACATTTATATAGGAAAAACGCATTTTAAAGTTGTTTTTTAGCAGATTCTCTAATTTTCTTAGTCCCAAGAGGAGCGGGCTTTTAATATCTCTTTGCACAGGGAGAGCCAGATAGGCTGTAATAACTTCACTGATGTTATACAGTATTTTACCCCACAAGAAGTCCCACTGGAAGGAGTGAGTAAGAAACCCATCTGGTAGAGGGAGAACAAATGCAAGAAGAAAGAAGCTGCCAAATCTCACTGGTTGGCTTCCCCCAAGATTTTTCCCAAACCCCAAAAAAAGTCCTCCATGATGACAAAACTCCTTTACAACAGTATGGTCTGGCTGCTGCTGAAATAAATAATGTGATAAATACAAGCAACATCTATAAGAAAAATGCAAAGCAGTGAATTAAGCATTGTTGTCTTGGGGAAGATTGCTGCATGGAACAAAAGAAAAAATCCAATATACTTATGTATTGGTGACAGCTTGAACTAATTTAGATAAAAATAAAAAGTTTTGAAAAGCAAAATCCAAAGAGGAAATAAAAATTTCCAAGAGAAAATATACAGTAGATATTGCCATTTCAGCAAGCTTTTGAAAAGAAAAAACAAAACAACAAACTGAAGTTTAATTGAAATACTGTACAACAAATTTTGTGGTATTTGCTTCTTCCATAAGGAATTCCCTGGCACTAGTGGATACTACATGACACAGCACTGATCTGAGAGGTCATTTCCACAGCAACCTTTCCTGGTCAGAACCACGGCTGGAGCATAATATATGATCAATTATAGAAATAAAAAAAACCTGAAAGAAATAACATATTGTTTCCTCACAAAATGCTAAAGTAGTGCCAACAACAGCATTTACTGATGATGGAATTATCATTTGTATTACAAAGGGAGTTATATATTGTGCATGAAAAAGAAAATTACTCTGTTTCTGGGGGTTTTATCCTGAGATTTAAATTACATTTTCCTGTATTATAAGCCTTATTTAGAAAGCACTGTGGATTTCAGCAGATCCTCTTCCTTTTGCATCCATTCAAGCAGCAGTGATGCCACGTGCCAGAATGCCATTATCCAGGTTACTGGAATGACAGAGAGGGAATTCCACCTAAGCTTTCTTTCACTTTTCTCCAATATACTTTGCATTCACAGAAAGGCACTGTGAGACAGACAGAGCATTCTTCTTTTTTTGGCCAACGAAGTCCCTGCAATATGTGTTGTTCCCAGCATAACATCTTTCCCTCATTAAGGAAACCTGGGTTTTCTCAAGGTGAATTTTTCTCCTCTCTTTACTTCCACTCCCGCTGCTCGCCTCAACCCCAGCTTCATTCATCAAGTGAGGGAAAAATGAAGCAACTTTGGTTTGCCATTAAGTGCCACAGGTCTCCAGTAAGAATATAGTGTAGCTACTATGTTCAGCAGGAGAGAGTGAGGGAGAGAGACGACAGAGCGATCCAGCTCCTTCCAAGCACAACAAACATGACGTGGAGAAATGCGGTCGGAATAACTCTGAATAAGCCTCACCTCAGCCTGGCAGCCAGCTCTCCAGAATTCCTGGATAACAAATACAACACTGGATGAATAGATAAGGCAGGAGGTTTCTCATCCCTTTCATCTGAACTCTTCCCTCCAGCGGCTAAGCCAGCGTTCTGGCCTCCACACCTTGCGTCAGAAATAGTCGTCCATTAGCCCAAAGTACACACAACACCCAGAAAGAATTAAACCAAACCCACAGATCGTGCCCACCTTGAAATGGGCAGTCACCCACAACATGCTGGGAACACATCTCCAAACCGAGGGAATTTAAATGTAATTCTGTTTAGCAATCCATCACCGTGGACTCCTACTTGTTTGGGACTGATGGTGAGACAAAACTGCTGAGTGAAACAAGAATTGCAGAATAGCATTAACCTGCACTCTCCCATGACAACAGGGATGCAATTCCCATAAACTGGCCATGTGTGAACTGGTTTTGAACCACTCACACCTTGCCTGATGCCAATTCCCAGCATGTTCGCTACAACTGAACACAGAGAAGGTTATGTCCTTGCCTCAAGACCCTTCCCCATTTGCTATCAGCACCCTTCCACATAATACCATGCTTCTCACTACACTCTGTGGCATTTAATGGTAAAATAAAATTATTAGGTGGCTACAGCTATACCACAGAATTGGTTTTCAGGGAAGCCATCTAAAGCCCCATGCACCATAATGCAGGAAACACAGAACAGCTTTATGGGCCCTCCCCTGCTCCCACAGGGGCTGAGGATCTTGGAGCGTCCCTGCATCTGTCAAGTGTGATGTTTATTTCCTCCGTGGAACAAGCTATCTTTATGGAATGAAATGACTGCCCTTCATATATTAAAATAACACCTCCTTAGGAGAGGCTTCCATGGGCACTGGCTGTAGCCCACTTCATAAAGGGAACATTTACACTGCAGAAAACTCAGAAGTAGCTCAGGATTGGAGCAAGACCAACTGGGAAGCATTGGGACCTGGACATTTGGTCTTTGCTATGAAATTACGGCCCAAGCAAAGGCTGGATTTTGGTTGTTTATTGTTGGGGATTTTTTAACTGACTTTTCCGTGTTTCAAAGCCTCATTGCTAGAAACAAAGAAAGCTTAAATGTGGATTTTTAATAGTACTGTTAAATTTAATAGACATTTTGTGCAGCTTTGCGCTGAAATTGTTTAATGGTTTATATACATGGCTGGCTTCATACCCTGGTGCTTTTACTTCATGCTAAACTATGTAAACCTTCTGCTGGGAACACAACTACTTTTGTATCCAGGAAGCAGAGCTTTGAAGCATAATGTGTAAAAGTGAGTGGGATTTCAACACACGATACTTAAATGCCATTTTTCACCCCATATGGACAATGTATTTCTTGTCAGTGCACCGAGGTTTGCAGAGAAAACAAGCAGACAACGTCTTTCGATATTAGTCAGACAGTAAAACCTGACGTTTTGGAGCTCTGCAATAGGTAATCAGCTGTGTAAAATGAAAGCATTTGGGTGCCTTTCTTAAACCTTCAGTTCTGCACCACAAACTTTTTCCCAAATGCATTCCGAGTGAAATGCCCATTTTTCCATACACCTTTTCCAGCATTTGGTCTTTAAACTTGGTTTCCTACCACGGAATGTTCCCTTTGTCCATGTACAGATGATTACCAACTCATAAACTACATTACATTGGCCTAGAGTTTTTCAAACTTTTTTTTAAACTACTTAGCAAATATGGGTTAGAGGTGTAACTGAGGAGCTTCCCACTAGGATACAAGAAATTGGTTTAATTCTTGTTTTTGCCAAAATAACTCCTTGGTAACCTGAGCAACATTTGCTTCAGCATTGAACTTGACTTTGAAGCTGTCATTTGAGTGGCAGTCTGGAGTACAGAGCCTCTAGAGACCCTTCCAACCTAATTATTCTATCATTTTATTATTAGATGGTGCCTATTGGTCTATAATGAGAATTAGACTTCCCTGCTGCCATGAACACTGCTGAGGAAAAATCAGGAAGTGACTGAGAAGAGGCTGTGCTTCATGATGATGGAAGCCATAGAAATAGATAAATTTCTCACTCTTCTCTTCTTGATTTTCACCATGCGTTTAGCTGAAACTACAAACACCACACAGCTTTTGCTGAAATGTTTTTTTTACCTCAATACAGCAACAAAATCTGAGCAATATATGCTGAAAGCAAGTAGTACCCTCTGAGTACCTGGACTTTTTAAGACAGTCTCAAAATGTGACCTAAAAGCACTGATCAATCCTGAAAATGCTTGACTGACAAAAAAATATGTTCTTCAAAATTCTGCCATTCTCTTTTGCAGATTCAAAGAGGTTTGGTATAACAGGGCTGAGTTCTGGTCCCACAAATGTTCCTATTTGCTGCTCGCATGTATTTGCTAGGACAGAATTGTGGAGCACATCAGGGATACAAGAACACAGCAGAGAATCTGGAATTTCTGCAGTTCAGCACTAGTAATGAGTGTATCAGTACAAGAGCACTTTCTCATGGTAATGATCCATTCAAGACCTATTACCAAAGCATAGCACATAATCTCTTCAAGTCTCCTTCTCTAGTGAAAGACTGGAGATTGGTAGATCTCTCCACAGCTACCAGAATGTATGAAGTTAAGGAGTCATAAGCCCCCTAAACTGAAGTGGCTTACTCAAAGGTTATTTACACCTACAGACACAACCAAAACTGATGCAATAAGATGAAGAGTGCAGATGAGTGGGAAAAATCCTTTTGTCTCACACCCATCACCCACTCTTGATGTGACAAGAGCTTCGTGCCCTACACAAAGCGACTGCCCACACTATTTCTAAAATGCCTGTTATTAACTTACCCTTAATACTCTTATTACCATGACAGCATCTGAGTAATCTTCCTGCACTTCCACCAAGTGACAAAACAAACACTTAGGTCTGCTAAGTCACTCGTCCTTTTCTTATTGAATAGGACAGTCATTTGAGAATTTTATTTTCCATTCTCATCTGTGGAAGTACTAACAAATACACATTTACCAAGTGAATGTATGCTTTTTTTAAGTATTCCTTGAGACACTGAGAGATTAAAATCTGTATGGGAGAGCAGTTATCATGTTTAGGCTCCTCCACATGGAAGGGAAATGCAGGCAGAGAGTTCTTGTAGGTATTTCATGGGAGAGTTCCGAATGCACCTGGAGTGCAGGAAGCACTTTGCCACTGCCTGCCCACAGGAGCATCCAGCTCCTTTAATGACAGCCACCAGCACCACACTGACAGATAAAAGAATGGGTGTCTGGTTCTTCAGACTTGCTTTAAGAGACAGGATGGGGCTGCTTCTGCACCCTGAGCCTACAGAACCCCATCACCTGCCTGCTTCCCATCTATTCCACTAAAATAATATAAACGAGTCTACCTACCTATGCACACTATACCCTTTCCCTTATACCCATGTGATCGCTTCCACATTATCAATACAAGCCAAAAGTTAGGACTTGTAAGATAATTCTTCATTTCCTGGTATGTAACGTGGGAAAAACTAGCATTATAATGCTGGAGTTTACAGAGAACACTGTGTCCAAGAAGTTCAGAGAGCATGGAACTTGCAGACCCATAAATCAGGACTTTGTAGCTCATGAGTTCCTAGAAATTCCAAAAGTAAACATAAAATGAAAAATATATATCCAAGAAGGGGCTTTCAGGAAAATGCACTTTGTCTGAATGTAAACATCTCTTAGGAAACTCAGAGATGCTGAAAAAGTCCATATCCTTCTTTTCGGGTCTTCCACTCATGATGCTCACTCTACTTCTCACCTGGCCCATGATGCCAGCATGCACTCCCTTTATATTTTACTTAATGTGTAAAATTAAGCCAAGAGTCTCCTTTTCACTGAATACTGTGAAACCTATGTCTTGCCTAGAAACTTCTGCATTCCCATGCCTAAAAGAATTAACCAGGTCCCTTGTGATTCCTATCTTACATTCCTATCATACACCTAGATGCCTGCCTGTTTCCATCCACTGCACAGAATATGCCATTCTTCTCCTAAATCATTGCTGGAAATCTGATTTCTTTCTGAAATCCATTACAGCCACTTTGGCAAGGAGAACCGAAGCTGGATTTCACAGACTGACCATGTGCATTCAAGGGTTTCAAAGCTTCAGTTTCCTGCTCACAGAAGAAACATTTTCTTTTAAACTCCCTCTCAAGAATGCTGGAGAAAGCCAGGGGTATCTGACATAGTTTGGCTTGCTGCAACCAATACTTCGTGGTCTGATGATAAATATAACAGGCCATAAGCTGGGTATTGTGCCGAAATTGTGTCAGGCACTAATTGTTGGGAGCTGGAATCTAAATCAGATGGCCCAGTTCGGACCGACAGAACCCAAGGGGTTGTTCTCCACACCTGAGTGACAAATAAATCAGTGTTGGCCTGAGAGCACGTGACAGTGAGCTGTCTGTTACAGCACCGGCACAAACGGACTGGGAAAGAAAGACACACACATGTGAGCACGCACATCCATAAATACATGGAAATTATTCCAGCTCCATCCGTGTTGCTGCAGCAAATACATGGAAATTATTCAGGTTCTGTGTTGCTGCAGCTGCTAAGCTTTTACATTAGGGACTATTTTAAAGCTCTATAAAGAGAAACCTTTTTTCTCAGCTTTAATGTGACCAAGCAATTGCACTCTCCTTGTGTGCCAATTCTCTTCTCCTTTCTCAGGATGTCTTCCTGAGTCAAGAAGAGCATTTCCAAATCCTGTTGTACAACTCAGAAGCTTTACTAGCACAAGCAGAACAGTACCACCCTGTCAGATGCCGGAGCCTTTATGCGAGCGCTTCACCAGGACAGCTGAGGAAATCAGTCCTGGCCGGAGCCAACTGGTCTGTGCACAGCTTGGGGAGGAAGGGAGCAAAAGTTACAGGACCCAAAGGGAGCAGGGGGAGAGAGAATTGTTGCTGAAAAATTATTTTGGGTAGAAACAGCATTGCTACAACAGACTTGCAGTGGAAGAAAAGGCATCATTAAGCAGAATATACTTCTGAAAGCAAAGAAACTTAGGCAATTAGGATGGTTGTATTCATTCAAATGTTGTGTGGGAGGAGGTATCATTTGATTGACATTAATTGCTTCTATTAGGGCTGTGTGTACCATACTTCAGCCAGGCACCAGTAGAGACATACAATCCACGGATTAAGCAGAGGACAGTGGCTCTTTTGTAGCTCCTGCAGTGCATTTGGAGCTGAATGACAGTCCTTGAAGCACGGAGTCGGACTGCCAAGAAATCCCACTGGAGCTTAACATCACAGGTGGAAATAGTCTCCTGAAAGGTCTTGTCACCTGCTCTAATTGCTGAGTTTAAATGTTTCAAGGCTTTTGCATCTGTAAGCAACCTTTCTCTTCGGTGAGCCATAGGGAAAGGCCCATCTGAGCCTCTCTGGTCACCTTAGCAAATGTCTCCAGCCAGAAAGATTCTCAAAGACGGTAACTGGAGGTTGGCTTCCCTTCCAGCACTCATGGCTCCCCAGCCTCATTAACCACACATCCACTGCAAGCAGATGGCCAGAGGAGCAGCATTTCTACAGCTGCAGCGAGAAGTCCAGACTCACATCTCAGAAGGCACTTGGAGCACTGCACTACCATACTGGAAACAAATCAATTCCTTTCTTTTCTTCCTCCCCTGATAATATGGCTCAGAAATCTCCTAAAGGCAGAAACAGCCTCTCTGCCCACATTCCACAGTCCTGATGAGAAGATCTAACAGTGGGAGAAAATCAACTACAATGTGGCTTTAGACAAGCAGCTTAGACAAGATGTTTAATTTTTAGATAACTAAAATCATATGAGATAAATCAGTCTCTCATCATTTCCCCATTGAAAAAATAGAGCTATTAGCACTTCCCTGTGAGCACACTCTGATGAAAACATTGTGAAATGCTTAGATGTATTGTCATAGTACGACATGAAAGGATCTTCAGAGATGTTCTTCAGGGAACAGATCTGTAATTGCAGTTGAAGAAAGAGCTTGACAAAGATACACAACATCTCATCCCAAGGTGGCTGAATAGTTGACTTTTTTATTTAACTCATTGTCAGCAGTAATGAGAAATATTACTTTAAGTTGCCTTGAGTAAGCTTTTATTTTTCCCTTTTAGTTTTCTTAGTTTTAGTCAAGTAAAAGTTTTTGTTTCGGAATTCTCAAACTCACGTCTCACTTCATCTCTCAGAGATTTTCCATCCCCTAAACAAAGCCCTTTTAAAGGCAAGTGTGTATACACAACTTCAACAAATTTCAAAATTAATTTTGTGTTGAAATAAGAAATCTAAATGTTTCTTTCAAAAATTATCAAAACAGACCTTTGCCCAGGAGTGGGCAAAGCGAGGGGAGGGCAGGAATGTCACCACTCAGCACAGATTTTCAAACACTCTCAATTAACTCAAAAATTACTTTTCCCAGGAAAGAATCCATTTGTTCCCATACATCTGACCTCTGTCAGTGGGCAGGGGAAATCCAGGCCTCATCCTGCTCTTCTTTGGGAGAAGAGCTCTGTGCTGGACGTATCATCAAACCATCACAGATGTGGTTTTAACTGCCTGTAATGCTTACAGACAGTCATAAAAACGGAATTGTAATTCTTGCAATTACATTTTAAGAGTAGTTTTAATGAATATTAAACAGTTTTAAACATCAAAGTATTGACTGAAGTGGAAAAATACTATCTTTACTAGCAGCCCTTTCCCCTTGCTCAAAGAAGACGCAGGGCGGAAAGGAGAGCATGGGTTTTATCAGGGATGTCAGGAACAATTTATAGGAGCACAGTGACCTGCACTTTGAACTGGGCTCTCCACCTACAGTCTGTATCATCCTATAAAAAGATAGGCTGTTATCTCCTTTGCTGCAGCCAGCCATCCCAACAGGAAGGGCAGGCTGCCTGCAGTGCCTGAGGAAACCCTTAGACTATTAAAGGCAGACAAATGTCCTCCTTTTAATTTTTTATTTTATGTGCACTGTTTGCTGTGCAGGATTTCTTTACAGTACCTCAGGAATAGCAATTTGGGTCTTTTGAAAGTCAGCTCTGGCCATAAAAGCTATCCAGGAGAAAATCTGAACAGGACTGTCAGCATTGATGCTGTGATTTATTCTGGACTTTGTGGATGAGAGCAGAAAGAAGCCACGGCTAAGTCTTCACAGCTGTACCCTGCCTGAGGCCGGGGATGCCCAGAGAAAGGCTGAGCCAGCCCAGCAGCCACTCCTTCCCCATCTCTCTCAAATATGCAATACATCCCGTGGCTCATGGAGAAAACGTGAGGATCCTGCAGGAAACTGGCCACTGGTATCTCTACCCCTTTCTAAGCCATGTTATTAAGCAGATTCTGTAATTTCTTAGTCCCTGGAGGAGTGGGCTTTCACTGGCAGTCAGTGACAGGGTCAGCAGTTCAGCTGGCAGCACGTCACCATCATGGCTAAACCGTGACACACCCCTGTGAGATCAAGGCTCCTTCTGCACATGATTATTATCTATGTATAGCATGTGATAAAAATTTACAGTATCACAGGGAGGCTAAAGCTGAGACCAGCATAGGAACTGTAAAAAGATTTTATCACTGAGAATAGCTGGTTTTGCATAAGGAACCGTTTTATATGAGAAAATACCAATACAAGTGTGTTTCTCAGAAGTATGCTGATATTGGCAAAATTTCTATCAGGGAAAATTATCAAAATCTTTGATTTCAGCAAAGCCAAAGTGCTTTATTTCAACTGTCTTATGGACAAGAGTGGGCCACTGCAAGAAGTGAGTCGGTCTTAAACAATTTGATGTCACAGAAACAGACCCGATAAGTTCACTTTTCGATTTCCTGAATGCATTCTTTCCCCCCCTTTTTTTTTCACTGAAAATTTCGCCATTTCGGTTTTCACTGTGAGTAGTGAGGAAAAGCCTGGCTCCGTGGTGCTCCCAGTGGGAGAGTGGTCAAAGCCCTTGACAAGTTCCATCTGCAGTGCCCATATGTGAGTGAGACCGACAGCAGGGAGCAGATCAAACCATTTCATCCACTCAAGCACAGGCTTTCCACCCAGAGCAGCCCCAGCCTCTCTGCAGGGACTGATGGAAATCTCCAGATGAAGAAAAGGTACCAGGTGAACTCAGCAACCAGGCTGCACCTCTCTGCAGAGTGAGGGCAGGAGGTGAAGCACTGGCCACGGGCTGGATGCCCTAAACTGCACGTGTGCTCTCACTACCATCTCCCTGCCTATAGTAAATGTATGTTTGGCTCAAGGATGAAAACATTCAGCCTGTTTCATATGGTTTCTGCTGTTTCGTTCCCCAGTCCCACTATAAAATCTATGATAAAAGGACATAAATAACCAAGCTGGAAACAGCTTCTCTAGGAATCATCCAGAATATTTCTGAGCCATAAATATTCTGTCACTGCTGATTTAATTTCTAGTACTCAGGAAAATGCAATTACAAGAGACAAATGGTGATGAATGCTGAAACCAAGGGTATGTTTTTGACAATGGGTGACAGGACTGGCTCTCTGTGAGCTGGAGTCAGAGGACTGCCAATAGCCATCCATGTTTTAGCACTGCCAGCTTTTGAAATGCCTCGCTTGCACTGAATCCCCTACAAGACATAAATTTATGCAACTGCTCTACTCAGTCATTGCATTGTCCACTTGAAAGGGTGGATGTCAGAAGCCCAAATGCTGGGACAACATTTATAAAGAAAGTTGTCAATTAAATTGGTAAGAATAAAAGTAGACAGGGTAGCTCTGATTCACAAAAGCACCCAAGAGGGGATTCCTTTGAACCCAGCACATCCTTAAATACCACACTGAATGAAGACAACCATCTCCTACCTCCCAAACAGCTCACAGGACCCAGACTGTCATTTTCTTGCCCCAGCTGAGAGAAGCTGCTGACCCTGAGGGACCCAGCACCATCCTCCTCCCTGAGGCCCAGCTCCAGTGACAGGAATGCTGTCAGCCTTCATGGATGTTGAGCAAGACCTTGAGGGCTTTGCTGAAGCCACAACTGTGGCACAGCACCCTCACTGCCCACCTTCTGCGTGGACCATTCCATTTGCATGACGCTATCTTTTGGTTTTTAGATCAGCAAAATGAGTCTCTGAGGAAAATATGATAGGATGGGAAATAAATGCTGACTTTTCAAAGTGACACTTTCAGCTAAAAAGCTTTCTCCTAGCATGTCTCCCTGGGAGGTATCTCACTGAGTATTTATCATGTCATTTCTTTGCTGTCAGGTAACTTCCACTGTGTATTTAGGCCACGCAAAACACCTTGCTGTGCTGGACATAATCCCAGGGCTCTGGGTTTGCCCAGACACTGCGTTCCTCACCTCACCTGTGTAGCTCTCTGAGAGCCTCCTGCACAGTAAATACTCATTCATGGTGCATGGCACTGATAATATCCCTCTTTCCCACAACACCTGGCTGCTGTGTGGTAGCTGCAGGGTAACGTCAGGCACTTCGGTTAGAGACTCATCCCAGAACTGATCCATCTCCCCTCAGGGGACAACGCTGCTAATTATTGAGCAAATAACCAGACTCTGCTCTTTTATGTTCCTGTGTGCGGAAATACAATACAAATCCTTTACAGGGTCTGATCCAAAACCAATCTGATTTTGTGGCCTGTGAATCAGGCTCGCTGCAAGTAATTCCCCACACACCTCCAGTAAGAAAACAGCATGAAAGGCAGGTAACCACAGGGAGATCCTTCCTGCACAGCTTCAGAGAGGTGGGAACGCAGAGAGAAAACCTCCGTGTGCAGATTTCAAGTCTTGTGGGTGTCTTCTCTGCTGAGGCTGAGCCAGTGCCACAGCTTGCCCCCCGCAGAGGATCTGCCTGATGTACTGCCAGGAGGGACAAGGAGAGACAAGGGCTGCTCTTGGAGAATGGGACTCTTGGCTGTCTTTTTCTGAGTGGCGACCACCCAGAGGAGGATCCTTCATCTCGCCTCCTCATTCCAGTTTCTGGTGGGAAAGAGGCTGAGAAACCAGAGCTGTGTGCGAGCCAAGGAGCTTGTGAGGAGGCGTGAGGTGGGAGAGTGCTGGGAAGGAGCGTGATCATGTCCAGCTTTAGGCAGAGGAGCTGGCTGAGATGGCAGCCCCAGGGCCACCCCAGGGGGATGGAGCCCACGCTGTGGCCCCTCAGGAGGACTCACTCACCCCGCAGATGTCCTCGCTGTGCGGCAGAGGTGGGACCAGCTACCTTGGGCTGTGCCGCAACATCCTACAGCAAGAACCCATAAACCCTCTTTCCTTCATCCTTCACTGACAACCCTCAGGCTGGTCCACAACACAAACCCCAGGGAGGCCAGAAGACCCCAGGAAACTTGGGGGAAAATGTTCTGCCGGGACCCCACACACTCCATTTTCCCCTAGATTAATTCAATCTGCCTCAGCTTCCAGCCAAATCAAGACATGGGCTCATCTTGCTAAATATAGAACTCAAGTAATTTCCTGCATATTGGGACCGAGTCATTTGGCAACTGCCGGATAGTGTGTAACAAAAACATGGGGCAGCGGCGGACGCCTGTGGCTGCCCATAAACCATTAGCGGCGAGGTCAGCAGCCCCCGACCTGATTGTGTAACCCCGGGCATTACCATTCCTCGGTTTGTTTTCTCTTCCTCTCATGAGGATGGTGGAAACTTCAGGAACAGGGAAAGGGCATCCAGCACGACTCGCCTGCCATTTCCCAGCAATCTTCTTGATCCTACTCCGTTCTCTAACACTGCTCTTTTCCCAAGCCCCTCCTCAAAGAAGAGATGAAGGTATCCCTTGAACTTAGAACATATCGCCTTAAAGTATCATCTTAAAGCCTTCCTATAATTTCTTTACATTGCTTGCCATTCCCCAGTAACTTATTCCATATGCTTAAGTACTCCTTGAGCATGTCTGCCTTATTCCCATGGAGCTTCCCCAGGTTTTCAGTCTATGCCCCAATTTCTGAACCTCTTGCCAATGTGATTCATCTGCCCTTCAGGAATTTTTAAGTCCTCTTAAGCATATAAAGATAAAACCAAAAGAAGAATCAGAGCCTGCATCTGTCTAGTTAACTAGTCTGTCTTCTAAGCTGACTGAAAAGGAAAGAGTATAAAAGAAAAGGTCACATGGAAAATCGTCACTTTTCATGGCACATCCTCCTGGTGTCTGGAAATCATCACCACAAGGACTGCCTGGAGGTCACACCAGGACCAGGAGCTGCTCACCGACTTACCTTCCATGAACGTGTCTACTCCCCTCTGAAATCCATCTGTACTCTTGGCCTTCACAATATCCTGTAGCAAGGGGCTATTTAATTACGTGGAATGTGCCATGGTTCTGCAGTCCCTCCTCACTAGGTGAGATTAACATCCTTTAAGCATTCCTCATGGAGACTGTCTATCACCTCATCATCCCAGACAACCGCTTCCAAGAGCAGGAATGTTTGTGGTCCAGTGGCCAGTGGTTGGAACAACGCTCCTGATGAGGACAGAACAAGAGCCAGACACCTTAAAAGCATCTCCCAGGGATACTGCAGCACCTCAGCCATGTCGCCTGCTCTGTTCTTGGCTCCTGGAGATGCCAGCACTTCCAGAGAAACACTGTGAGCAGTAACCAGTTCCAGTGTCCTTCCCAGTGGAACAAAGTATTAACTCTGGTGAGTCAGAGATGAATTTATGTACCGAAGCACAACTGTTGACAAAACTGGATATTCTTGTTATCCATGGAAGTATCTCAGGTTTGGGGGTTTTGTGATTGTTTATATTTAATTTCTCATAAGTTCCTGATCTCAAAGACACCTGGAAGCAATGAGCTCCCCTTTTTAATTATGTACCCTGTGAAAAAATACTCTTTTATCAGCATTTCTTTCATCACCTTTCTATTTTAATCAGATGTCTCCCTTCTCCTTTCATTATGAGGCAGAACAAATACAAGTTTCTGATCTCCAAACTATCTATTTTCTTCTACTTACTCATTCCAGTTCTTACAACGTACCCTAGGAGGTCAGCAGCCATTTCTTTTCTGCAGCTTTGCCCTGGGCTGTTTCAACAATAATTTCCAGATTCATTTCCTGAGGACTGTTGCTTTTAGCCCACATTTCCTATGCTGACTCCCACATAGCCTTAGCCCTGCTGCCATTACTCTGCATATCTGCCACCTGCAGCTTCACTTATCTCAGTGATCTGTGACAATTTAAACTTGGTCACACTTACCATGGGCTCTGTCTCCACTTGGAGATGCAGATGGGCTTTTGTTCCATTCACAGATAATCCCATGAGTATTGTGCACCGGGTCAGGAAGGACCCAGTGGTGCAACACAGCACAGATCCACACTTACTGACTTCCACCATGGGCATGTCAGGACTACTCACTGACACCAGAATCCTGAGCTGGGGAACTCTACATGTGGGATCAACCATTCTTCTGATTCATCACTGCAACTTCCCAGGGATCTTAACTCAGTCATATTAATCAAACTGACTTGTACCAACTCAGATTGTACCAAATGATATCAAACTGAACCTCTGTTCTTCATTAAGGCCACTAATTTACACCATTAAGAGTTGTTACACCTAAACAGTGATGGATGAGCTTCAGGAAGCACTGGAAGGTGGTTTGGAGGAAACATTCGCATCTTCAGGTGCTGATTTCAGCTGCAACAATCCTGCTGGGATTAAGGTCATCTCTAGAGACATATGAAACCGTCACACTTTGCGTGGTTTCCAGCTGGAGATGTTAACTCATTCCAGGCCAGCTGCAGGTCAAGCTCATTCCAGCATTCCAGCATCCAAATGGACGCAGGTTTGGTGAGAGGTTCATGGGACCCTGAGGAACCTCACCTGAATTCATGTTTGCAAGAGAGTGTTTCCCTGCTGGAATGCACCTAAAATATCCCTATTAACTACTGAAATGAGAAATGAATGTCTCCTCATTTCCTGGCCAAGCAGATTTTTCTTTCGCTACCATTGTCTCTAGTCTAATGTTGGACTGGGAAGCCCTCTTTGTGCAACATAAGCACCTTCCCAGCAGAAGTAAATCAAGGCTGCATCCCTCTCCCACCAAGTGTCAAAATAAAATCCAGGGAAGCTGGTGTTTGTACTTCTCAAAGTCCACATTTTTCTCATTAATTGCACAGAACTTGAGTAACAAACTCGTCTAGTAGCTCTAAAAAAAAAATCACATCCCACTTATCTATCAAGAAATCTTGTGATCATTAAATTACACATTAAATTAAATGGAACAAACATGAGTGAGCCAAGAAGGAGCTAGGCGATGTATTTTCACGAAAGTATTTCAATGAAAAGGGTCATTTCTCACCAAAAACTCATACACTCTGAAAAAGTTACTGTGACAAAATCAGTAATGAAAAACAAATCTTCTAAAAAAGAGGTTCAGGTTTTCATCTCTGGCAATCAAACTATTGAAACTAGAAGGTCCTTTTTAATTGAAAAGACAAACTGAAAACTAATAGAATTTAAGTAGGAACATCTTAGGATAAATAAAAAACTACACAGTATTTTCCACAAGAAGTAAATGATCATTTTTTGGTCATCCGTACTCTCACCAAAGACGGCATCAGCTTTTGCCACTTACAAGATTAAGTAGCGAAGTTCTCCCTTCTGCTTCCCTCTGATTGCTTCTTGACATGCACAAGATACATTTTTTTCAAGTGCTGTATAATAATTTGGGCTTTTCCCTTAATGTGGGATAAAAATTTTACCCCTTCAACAGCTTATAATGCTGTATTAAGGTCCTTTGAGATTTTTAAATTATAATACATATCTGAAACCCCCTAACCTAAGACCAGGCTGTTTGCCATCTTTCCCTACGAGATGATGAGTTCAGTTCTCTGAGCATCCCTCTCAGATCTCAGGGAGTTGCACGGCTCCAGCAACACACTGCTGGTTTTTTTACTGCACATAACTACAATGTGTGAGTTACCACAAGTAAAAACAAGCCCCATTATGCAGCGAAAATGCAGTAAAAAATACTGTCATACCACTTTTAGGGTGAGAAACTAGGAAAGGCCTGAGAAGACTGAGTTTGCAACCCCACCCTCAAACACTTGGAAAGAGTTCAGATACTACAAAGATGGGGCCAGACAGACTTTCCTTCGATATTTCAATAAACAAAATTCCCAAGCCAAATCCCCGGTCTTAAACAAATGCAAAAAGAATAAAACTTCCCCTTCAGTGTTTTGGTGGAACATTGTTTTTCAATGAACACTGTGTTTCAGTGAATGGCAAAACTCTTCACGAACCTTGGAGGGATTCATTCCTCTCCAGATACACAGCCCACACCAGACCTCAGGCTTGGCTTCAAAGTACTCCTTACACTCCTCCTGCCGGAAGGGATGTGGGAGTTGGACACTACTAATGCAGGACCACGAGGTCTGAGGAGCCTGAGGATGTGAAGACCACTTGAAGCAGAAAAGGACTCCAGAAAGGTATTGCTAAACAGTTCTGGGGTGCAATAAAACTTCCCAGAGGAACTGAACAAAGATTATTCATCAGGCTTTTCTGCTGAATTCCTTTTTGTTGCTTAAGCCAGTGTGAAGTTACCAGGCACTCTTTTCCACCTCCAGCAGTACTGCAAACCTCTGCTTCTACGGCTCATGGTAAGCTCACTCCTCAGGAACTTCTGCCACTGCTGTAAAGTGTTTATTTAGGAGTTTGAGAAAGGAGATTCCAAGGCACAGCAGCAAAAGAAAAAAAAGGGCAAGGCAAGGCAACAGCTGCAAATTTTACACTTGGCAACAAAGTCATGATGGCAGAGCAGGTGAATGTATTTCTCACAAATAATGTCCCAAGAGAGGCTATGGATCTGGGAGCTGGTCCTCCAGGATTCCTCTGGGATGCCTAAAATAAATGCCCAGTTTGTGGAACTGCTGGTCCAAGTCCCCCAGTGCAGGAATTACGTGACAGCCTGTCGATCCAGCCTGAATGACTGGCAGAGACCCATCAGAGGCAGCAGAAGTCAATTAAGTCTCTGCTTACACACAGCCTTTCTGAGCCAAGCTAAATTTTTATAACCCCAAACGTTCTGTTTCAAATTCTAAACTCACACTTTCACATCCCTTCCAGTAGAAAATATGTGAATTAAACACATGTGTAACAGACAGACAGACACATTCAGAGCACCTTAGGAGACCCTGACAATAACTGAGGGGGGAAAAGGAGGGTTCATTTTTGGGCAGGGGGAGGAAGCGTATTTTGTTTTTTACAAAAGGATGAGGAAGCAGATGAGGAAGCAGGACTTGGTGTGATGGGCCGTGTTGGGCAGGTGAAAGTCCAGTGGGAAAGGAAGGAGTCACTGTCCTTTAAAACAGCCAGAGGTGAAATGAAAGCAAGGGCTTTTATCTCCAGGAGTTCAGCAGGGGTGGTGACTGTCCCATCACAGTTCTCCAGGGCCACATCCTGAAGAGCTGCCCTTGCTCACGTTTCACCTTTCCCAGGCACTGCTTCACACTGCTTCCAAATAACCACCTGTGGCCGGCCCCAGCACAGAAATGGGGGGATCCACCTGGTAACAGCTACCCTTAGAAAAGTTCAGGCTCCAAACTCTTTTCCATAAGCAGGCAAATGCTCAAACACTTATCCAAAAATACAGGTACAATCTGGCAGTACAGCTCACAGGAAACATCCCTCATGTGGGAGTTTCAGCACTTGCTGTTTCTAGAGGTGCCAGAAATACTAGGGGCGGAGGGAGTGCTTTTCTAATAGTATTTGGAATATTTCTCACATCATTATGAGTGTAGCTGGGAGAATAATTTATAATGAATCATTTTATTTTAATTAATTTCTCTGTTTATTCTTTGGGTGACTAACACACTCCCTCAACTGCCTTACACGTACTTAAAATTTCTTCCTTAGTAACTAGGGATGGAAATAATGGGGGGAGAAGCCTGATCACATGCAATTTTTGGGTTCATTTTATCCTTGAGAGCTGAGATTTTTCAATGGGTACCTCTTGTGACTTATGTACTGTGATTCTGCACCGTGATGTTTGTCACATTTTGGCTTGAATTTCAACACCAGCAGGTGCCACTTCAAATCTGGAAGTGGTTATCCACAAGCATCTTTTAGCTGTCACAAACTTTGCTATTTTAACAGAGACTTGCTGGTAATCAGAGTGAACCCAAAAGTGGTTCACACATTCAGAAGAGTTCATCTTCAACTCTAACAAGAGGGCACATACTATTTACAGTCTCAAAAAAACAATGCATAAAAGAAAAAATATTTCCTCGTGGATGTGGTTTATTTTGTTGCATGTGTTTATGAAGGAGGCAGTTTCACACCAAGAAACGAGGATACAAAGACATCTGCGGTCAATTCTTCCTTCATGGAACTCAGAGTAAACAAGTATTTTTCAATAAGCTGAAATACCTGCCCCGTATCTATGTGATATAAGGACAAATCCTTTATGGGTGAGGGGTCCAAGGCCTCTAATTATGAGCTGTTTTCCTTAAAAAAAAAAAATCAGCTATGTCCATCTGGTGTCATCAGTGCCTGGCTCTGCTTTCTGCTCCAGGAGAACAGACTCAGCCCTGCTACAGCCTTCTGAATGTTTCACCAGGGTGGTGACAAGCCTTTGTGCTGTTTCCTCAGAAGAGGACCATGATACTTGAACCAGATGTCATCACTTGAAGCCCACATGAGTTGTAGGACTTCCTCTCTGTGTTAAGTGGAAGATATATTCTTCAGCAAAGCCTTTCATCTGCCTGAATGCAATTCAGCCAGCCTGAGTCTCCTCTAAATGCCTTCCATCTGCTTTTGATTTGACTCGAGCAGGCTTTCAAGGTAGATGCATTCCTCTGTTTTGTTTAATTACTCCATCACAGACATACCTTGCTGCGCCAGGTCTTCCCTGCCTGCTCTTCATTTCAGACACGAGCCGAGGACCCACTTCTCTGAGTTTCATTACATCTGTGTAGTCTCTGCCCTCTGCCTGTGTTCCACAGATGCTGATGTGCCGTGCATACCGTGTCTCTGTAAAGCTGACCCCTGTAAGACAGCATTTCAGCAAGACACAAAGAACAATGTGGAGGCACCACAATCTGCCAGAAGGTAATTATTTCTGAGTCTGCACACGCTGTAGGAGAGGGCTGTGTTTTCTTGGTTTTTCCTAACCTATGGAATTTACAGACATACCACAACAGTGGTGCCTCTAAATCCAGTATCCTGTCACCAGCAGTATCAGCTGCTTCAGAGGAAAAAGCAGGGATTTCTACAAGAGCTAACAGAGAGTACAATCTGAATCAAAACTGTAACTCTCCAACAGTCCACGGACTGCCATGCTCCAAACCCAGGTCACAGGTGTGATGCCACAAAAGCCAAAGGGTGACTTAGTCAGATGAGAGGAGACGGAACTTTTTCCCAAAAGTGTTTTAAATCGAAGTTTGGTGCCTTGGTGTCATCTTTAAAATCCTACCCCAGCAATGTGGATTTAAAGGTTTTCCATGAAGTAACACAATCATTTTGTTCAAGTTCTCTGCACCTTTCCCAAATGCAAACAAATCTCTCCTCCTTGTCCATCATTATCAGTCCTTCCTATGACAGTTTGCTGTGCTGGGTATTCAGCTCAGTTTCTCATGTTTTCACTCACTAAATGCAATCTGCCAGCTGGTATAAATGGAAAACACACTGGAACGCTGGATTTTTGCCCACATATGTGTGTTGGGGTTTTTTTCTTAATTTGGGAGGAAAACTTGATGAGACCTTGACACCATAAAGGGTGAGCTGTGTGAAAGAGTTTCTTGGAACAAAGTTTTTGCAGGAAAATATATGAGATCACTTGATGTGGAAGAAAAAGGATCTTGTGATCAAGGGATGTCCTACATAATAGAAAGGGTCCTGTGAGGCTGAGGCTCAAGAGAGATGGACAACAATTGTCATGGATGAAGAGTGATCACTAAAAGAAATATGCCTTTCCCATAGGTGTTTATGGGCAACATCTGCTCATAAGCATCTAAGGAGAAGATTTAGCCAAAAAAGATGCCCCAAAGTCAAAGATTATCACTAAACAACACAAGCATCAGAAATCCAGCTTGCCGGGGGGACTAAGGAAAAAACCAAACCAGTCTCTTAATCAGCATTTTTCCCCCTGCCACAAAATTGAAGTCAATCTGTTTAGTTAGAAAAAAATGGCTTATTGCAATGTAAGTAATTTTTATTTCTTTATATACCACAAGATGTAAACTAATCTAGTTAGGGAAACATGGTTTCACTTCTGAGTAACAGCCCCTGCTTTTCTACACCCTGATAGGTTTTGTGCTGCTTTTACCACTTTCTCTGCAGGTCTAATGGGTTTCACAACGCCTTGAAAACTCTTGGCCACTCCCTTCTGGAGACCACTTGGATTTCAGAGCATATGCTGGGGGTGGCATGAAAAACCCTCAATGCACTGCAGTGGAAAAACAATTTGTAACAACATTTCCTGAAGCAATAGGTTCCAATCCATTGAAAGTCTATTTACCATATGCTTGAAAGACTCCAGGAACAACAGAAAGTCGTGCATGGATGCCTCTGTGAAAACACAAGGCAAGTAAAAATAGATCCTTCTGACCACCATCCAGCTGCACTTGAGGAAGCCATTTTTAGCTTTTCTGAATACCTCAGCACTCCTCAATGCTCATCATTTTGTACCTAGGAAACAGCTGCTCTTGCCCCATGGAAAGACAGTGGAAAACAAGAAGGGAAGTTCCCACTGGATTTCCTCGGGCTTTGCAGGCACATTTGCCAGCGGAGGAACTGCTCCGGAGAGCACAGGGCAGCTGGGTAAAGTCTGCCTGGGGAAAAGACACACATGAGCATGCAGCCATAGCGCAGTGCCTCATGCCAGCAGGGTAAACATCCCCACCCGGCAACCTCCCACAGCTGTGCAAGTGTCTGGCTGCCCTGCTTGGCTTCCCCTGGCTGGGGCAGTCTCACGAGCACCGAGTCCCATACGTATTTTCCATACACGGACCCAAATGGGTGTTTGTTTTCTGCAAGTTTGTCCCCAGAAGGGGAAGGTTGACCACCAAAAGCTCATATTTTGTTGTCATTTGTAAGACAGCAACTCAAGCAAGTTTCCCAAAACCAAAACTGTCCAACAGAGAGTTGTGGCCAATGTCTGCACGGCAGCTGACCACTAACGTTTACCAACACCCCACATCTCTGGTCAGACAGCTTTGTTTTGCAAATATTGACCTTAGAGGTCACAGCTTAGAGAGGGCAGAACTTCTGTTTGGTTAGGATGAGTATTAGGGAGCATTTAATCTTTTTTTGGTTTGGAAAGTGCACTAAAAACATGAAGGAAAGGACTCATGAAAGGATTTATTATTGGGCTAACTCTGCTCTCCTGAAAATTACTGATAAAACTGCCAGTGCTGTTTAATAAGTTGTGTTTGGGTTTTGTTTTTTGTTGGGTTTTTCTAAACCAACACAAGGTGCTTCAGTCAGATTTTTTAAAATACTTCTCAGTCAAGTACCCAGGAGTAAAGGCAAAGGGAGAGAGCTAAGCACTGCCTAGAAAGGAGTTACAGAGAAAGTGGAACTGAGCTCTTTTCAGAGGTGCCTGGAGAGAATTGCAAAAGGCAATGGACACAAACAACACAAGGTAGGTTGAAATGGGGTATCACGAAACAAAACTGTTCAGAGGGAGTGTGGTCCAGCACTAAAGCCGGGATCTAGAGAGGTCCTCTCAATTATCTTCTTGCAGATTTCCACACTTCAACTAGACCAGCTTGGAGCAACTAGACCTGACTTTGAGGACTTCTCTGAGGAAAAGCAAACCAAAACACAACTGCACTTTGCATCATTACATTCAAGGAGTATGTGCAAATCTCTCATATTCATGTGTATTTCTGCACATTGTGCCAGTGAAGAGTTTTCACTTACACAGAAAACTGTTTCAATTTTTTAAAAGTAAATATAGCCAAACTTGGATACCTCACAGGATACAGAGCCACTGGTTCTAGATACCATGGTCAAATGCAGGTCACATCACTATTGCTCCAAGGTTTCTCCATCTGATGCCTGCTCAAAGAATTCCAGGAAATAATCTGCTGTGCATGCACATGCTGTGATGAACTCCAGTTAGCATTTGTGCCTGAAGTCCTGACAGTACAGATATCTGAAAGGTTTTTAAACAAAATTCGTATTAGGAAAAGTTTCTTTATTGAAAAGGTGATCAGGCATTGAACAGGCTGCCAAGGGAAGTGGTGGAGTCCCCATCCCTGGAGGTATTTAAAGGACATGTAAATGTGGCATTCAGGGACAGGTTTTGTGGTGGACTTGGCAGTGCTGGATTAATGGCTGAACTCAATCTTAGAGGTCTTTTCAAACCTGAATGATTCTGTGATCCTGCTTGATGAAAAGTTGGGGGGGGGGGGGTCAAAAATTAACACTTCATGGGGATTAAAATTTTTTTCATCAGAATTGTGCAATTCATCAAAAAAGGGGTTGAAACCAAAATATTTATTGTAAAGAAAAAGGCAGGAGGAGGGTGCAGAATGGAAACATCTTAATATTTACAAAATAATATGTATACACAGAACACACACAGCATATTTTTTACTTCTTAATAAATAATAAATAAAACTATATTTTTCCAAGAGGATAACTACTTTTATTTTAGTTTTCTGTGAAAAAAATTGTTTTCTTGGCCCAATTCTCCCTAACGGAAAGGCTGAGGGAAGAGATGCATGGGAAAAGAAAGGCTCCTTTTCATAGGTGACCTTCCAGGTAAGAACTGAAGCTTCTTATAACCTTGCCAATGAGTTGCTTGACCCATGAATAAGGAATGAGAGAACACGAATGTCTAAGGCTGCCCGGTGAGTTAGCACCTCTGGACAGTTTGAATTCCCCATAAATATAAAGACTAAGGCAGTTTTTGAAAGAAAGCGCGGTACATGTGCCTAAATGAATGGAGAATCCCTGGACTCAAACACAAATCTCTGGTTCCTCATATGCAGCCCCTTGCAGCCAATGTAGAATAACATTTATTCAGAAAGGTCCACCAAACTTGACTCCACATAACTCGACACACCACAAGCCACAGAACACTTCCACATAATCTATAACAACTTAAAATCTCTAATTTGAAAAACCAAAAGCCACAAAAAAAAAAATTACAATGCACTACAGGCAGAAAGAAGAAACCCTGATCCCTGCAAGAACAGGTAATTTGCTAGGTGGTAATGCCCACTGGTCAGAGAAGAGTGGCCCATACCCAATGCTGCTTAGCAAACACGAAAAATGAAGGAAAAGGCCTTCTGTCACTCCTAGGAATTCTTCCCAACGTCAAACATGGATTTTACCCTGAGTGTATGAGCGAGACACAGTCACAAGGCACCTGAGCATTTTTAATACACCAAAGAAGGAAATGGATGGGGTCACATCCATTCTCTTCTCTCCAGGGAATCAAGAGAAAGAGAACCAAAAAAACTATTTAAATTTAGAAGGGAATAATAATCAACAAATAAAGAAAATCCTGCCCTTCATAGGCAGCTAACAGAACCAAAGCACATCAGACGAGCGCAAGTGATGACAGTGAAACCCACATGCCCTCCCCATTCTGGCAGAGTCAGGGAGCACTTCCCTTCACAAGGAGCTGCCCAGCACTCCTACCTGAATTTGTGGTTTCTCAGCTAGTGACTACAATGAGAAATGAATACATAATCAGACTAGTTTCTGAAAGAGGAAGAAGAAAGGTGTGGGAACCTAAAAGCCTCAGGTGTTTTACTTGTCTTCAAGTAGGTTCTTGCTCCTGCGCTGACAGTAGTGAAGAAAAAAGTGGGTGTGATCTCTGTTGCTAAGGGCAAAGTCATGTACAGTCAAGGTGGATAAATGTTGAAAGCTTTGGTTTGGATCAGCGCTTGGGAGTTGAGGTGCTTATCTACATCTCAGCTTATCTGGAGCACTTCGATCAGCAGCACTGAGTCAGGAGTCATGCCACATCTTTGGGCTCTTCCCAGAAGGTTCCCAGCACTGACTCCCTCCATCCTGGTGGAGTTAGGGATGTCCAGAGATGGGTCACTCTGAGAGCATCCCAAGGCTATGGCATCTCCATCGCTGTGTGACACAAGGTAGCCTGCCTGGCAGAACAAAACTTACATATAGATTGGAGAGTGAAGGATTGCAGATTCTGTTCAAGTTTGGGCAGGAAATTCAGAAATGTTCAGATTTTTATCTAATTGATTTGCATGCCCCTGTTTATAAGGAGATTCCAGACGTGGAACCATACAGACTGTTTATTATTGCTTGCACAACTGTCATTTTCAGACAGCTTAAATTCCACCCAAAGTTCCCGGAGGTGAAATTCACCTCCCATACCATCGGCTGCCTAAAATTTAGGCGCCGAGTCTAAACTCCTTGGCTAAGCTCCACTGACAGCCAGTGGAGAGGGGCTGGCACCTCCAGGGCGCGATTCCCGCCCCGTATCCCAGACATCTCTCCTCTGTGGAGATGAGTCACCCAGCAGAAGGGCCTGTCCCTCGCCGGCACTGCAGAGAGGAGCTGCGTGGCTTGCCAAGACCAGCCCCGCTGTCTGGAGCCCCAGACAAATGCACTCCGGCTCCCACCAAGGCAGGCAAACGTTGTACTCCATCTCCCAGCAAGCCAAGGAAGAATGAGGTGGGAAGTGCTTCATCATAAAGACCTGTAGGTGTCTGATTCCAAAGGGAACACAGGGCACCTAAGCAGCAATAAGAGGCTTAAATCAACTTGTGGATTTAGGCCTAAGTGACTTCCCCCAAGCTTTCACACTAATTTAAAACACTGCTTTTCCAGTCATGCCTATGATTTTCCCCTGGCTGTGGTCCCCTTTGAAGATTCTCTCATGAATCCTTTACTGAAAACATCTCCAAACTCCTGGATAACCAGGGAAAAAAAAAAAGAGTAAAGACAGAAACAGAAATTAGCATGAAGGAAAGTCTCCAGCAGCACTCACAAAGCATCCTGCTGCACAGCGTTTTGCCAGCAAAGCAAACAAAAGCTGTGAGGCCTTTTCTCAGCCCCAGGCTGGAGACGTGAACGCTCACACCAACTTTCTGTGTGCTGCCCCAAGTCCATGAGTCCCACCAAGTGACCCCAAAAACCACCCCTGCCCTCCACACCGGCCCCCTGCCATGCCCCTCCCCATCACATCCCATTTAACTCAGCACAGTAGCCCCTAAGAAT
Source organism: Pomatostomus ruficeps (assembly GCA_013400735.1). Classification (NCBI taxonomy): domain Eukaryota; kingdom Metazoa; phylum Chordata; class Aves; order Passeriformes; family Timaliidae; genus Pomatostomus; species Pomatostomus ruficeps. Next base: position 317,779 of record VYZT01022451.1, read on the forward strand.
TGCTGGGTTCATTCTTATGTTCCTTGCTGAGAATGAAACATTTTTATTGACATGGAAAGATTGCGCCATGTGCATAATTGCTGCATACAACAAGATGGAAACCACAAGCAATAAAACACTCCATGGGCGATGACTCGTGTTTACAGTAAATAGGAACGATGCTGCCAGATGTCAGCAGCACCAAATCATGTGTTGCTATCCCAGGTCTCCAGAAGAAGGAAATAAAACCCCACCACGGGTATTTTTATTTCTGGCAAGGGGATGACTGCTGGGTTGATTGCATCTCTGAGGCTCTGGGTAAGTGGCAGAGACAGGAACTTATTTTTGTTTCAAGAATTTTTGTACATTGTAGTGGGAAAACAGACTGTAATAGTTTTTTGAGTCTCAGAATTTAGTAATACCATGTTCGCTTGTCTAGATCTGCTAGTGTGATGAGCCTGCACTGAAGCCCAGGAGAGCAATTGAATACAGAACATTTGTTCCATATGCCACCCCTCCCCCAGGCCACAAAACAGATCCCAAAATCCTATCGTTTGAGACTGGTGATAGACCAAATGTCACAATTGCAACTTGCCAAGAGAAGGAAGTAGAGGAGATCAAATGTGTCACTGTCATTGCTGGAACCAGGGTACATCCTCCTTCTAGCAAAGTCTTTCAAATCAAGGCTTTCCAAACCCTCTGCTAAATCTCAAACAAAAAGCGATGAGCTCAATTCCTGAGTAAAGCTTACCAGTTATGCAGAAGGCTGGACCACAGAGTTCTTTGTGGATTATAAAACTATGTATTTGTGCAGCCCCAGCCACTCATTCAGGACCCACAGGATGGCTTTTAGGACTACTTTCCTGAAAAGAGTCTAGCCATTTTGAAGTGCTCCCTTTAGGATACCTCAAAAGTTCTGATCTGAAAGAAGTGCCAGGAAGCAGCCATAAAAAAAAAAAATCAGGACTTCTCTAAAAAGGATTCAAGTTGTCTATTACACCTGGAACAGTCAGGATAACTGGCAGGTTTTGCTTCAACTGCGTAGAGCTTGGGTGTCCAATTTTCAGTCTCCTTGTTCTCAAGACGAAGAATAAAACCCAAACCCTACTTTTCAGACTTCAATGTCACAGTCTAAAAAGCACAATTGTCTCTGGGTATGTCCAGATGGAACCTGCCACCAGATATGGTCTTGCCCTTCCTTTATGCTCCCAATTGTCTAGAAATGAGCTGGCTCCAGAACAAATGCTGGCTGTGAGGGCAGATCTGGGTGGCAGATCTGGCTGAAAGCCACCACATGCTGCCTCGAGATCACAGAGGAGCCTCTACAGTGTCTGCTCGTGGATAGAGGCAGAGGACCAAGACTGTTTGTCTTAATAGCATCCAATTAAACCAGTTGGATTTGATCCTTAATGTCAGTATCAGAGAGAGCTGCATTTGGACATCAGGCCCATTAAGGGAGGAAAAAGATATAGGAAATATCCCAGAAACAGGAAGTCTGTAGACCATCATTTTTAACTAGACTGGGAGCCCACTGACTGCAAAATCTCCACCTGTCCATCACAGGGTTCAAACTGTCCTCTGAGCCTTCCCTGTCAATTCACATAACTCCTGGTAATGGTCTCTTGGCAGCTTCACCCTGGAAACTAATAAGCCAGCAAATTACACGGTCTTGGACTTATTTCAGAAATACAAGTACCTGATCTAATTCAATAATGCATGATGCTAACAGTCCTTCTTGCAGATGTGATTATCCTGGTAATGATGTATTGTGGAGACCACAATCTGGCATATGACCTCATTCTTATCTGCAGCTGCAGAGCACTACTGGATTCAAAGTTTAGGCTGCAAGTGGCCTCAATTCAAACATGTCCAGTACTCTGAGACTCACAGTCCTAAACCCCCCCGTAAAGACCAGACATGACCTGTTGTTTGAACCAAATTCTCACCTAGTGTAAGTAAGCAGGAAAAAGGTACATTTCCAAATTGCTGGGTTTTTTTCTAATTTATTTTTCCTATCCACAGCACTGAAGCTAAAATAGTTCCAAATCTGCTAGTCCCAGAAGACTGGCATGTTTCATTAGGAGTTGTTGTCTGTGTAAGAATAATGTTGTCCTGTCAAATCTAAGTGTTTTACTTAGGTTGAATACACTGAGCACCACTTTTCAAACTCAAAACTCCCCTGAAATTTTCATTTCACTGCATCTTCCACCTTCCTTGGCAAGTATTCCGATTTCCTGTGTTTATTAGGAGAGTTACTTAGGTATACTGATATTCCCTATGCAAGGAAAAAAACAACAGTTGTGAAGCTGAGCAGCATAGAGCACCCATAACTAGCCAAAATTTGGTGTGTAGGACACAGCCCGCTAGAAGAGTCATGACCTTGATGCTCACACCCAGAGATGACCCTCTCAACTTTCTTGCTCTGCAGCTTTTTTTCAGCTCCAGATCAGGTCTGTGTCCATTACACAACTCCTGCACACGTGTTCCCACTGCATGACCCCTGGATACCCTGGATAAATACCCCACATCCCCTGGCTCAAACCCTTGGCTTATTCCAGTGCAGTAATCTGTTTTCCTGCTGCATCCCACAGACCTAGAAACTTGTTTGTCTTCTGTTAGTTCACGATGTGCAGATAAAAACATCCTCCCAGTTGTGGCTTTCTCTGCTCAGGTCTGAGGAGCACCTGTTATGCATCACTAGAGCTTCTTCTACCATTGGCAGCCTTTCCCTGTTTGGAAGTGACTCTCTTCATAAAAAAACACCCTGGTCTCGGTTTCATACTGCCAGAAAACATGGATTTTTTTTCCCCTAAACACAATATTTGCCTTGTATTCCACTGACCTTCACTGACTGTCCTGTCTAACCACGATTTTGGTACAATGGGGTTTTCTCCACATGTCTGTGGCCTCAGGGTGATGTTTTAGCACACTTAGGAGCTCCAAGTTGGTTACAGCAAAACCTCAGTCACCCCAGATCTCAAATACCTACAGCACTCTGCTGCTCTAAATGAGCTTTTCTTCCCTCAAGGTCAGCAAACAACACTGAGCATTCCCTCAGTTAGCCCAGACCTTGGCAGAGCAGCGTATTTATTGGTCCTGATTCACACAGCTGGAGTTCACAGGGATGGCAGCACCTGAGTTTACCTTTAGTAAAGGAACATTTCTCCTTGAAAGTCTGCTGCCTGTATTTTTCCACCTTCAAGGAAAATCCCCATATCATCAGTTGCTCTCAACCTGCCTTTATCTGCCTGAGGTCCCCTGAAGAGCCACCCTATAGCAGCTTCTAGTGCCTGCAAAATCCAAACAGGCATTATAGGTGCCAATCTGAAAAGAATGTTGCAATTAACCATTCAATTCCCAAAAGAAAAAGGTGGATCATCCTCTTTTCTCTTCAGAGAGAGACTGGCCAATCCTCTGGAAAATATGCTTCAGCCATCCAACCCCTACGGGTTTCTCCACTGGAATAATAAGCTGCCCTTCTCCATGACCTGTGATAAACACAGGATTGGATTTGTTGATTAATTGTCCTTTGAGCTGAATGTAAAAGCTTTCCCACACACAAAGACCTGTAACCAAAGCTCCTCACACCTCCAAACCTCCTTGCCAAGTGAGGAGAGTAGCAATCTTAATGGCAAAACCTTTCCTGCAAATTCCAGCTGACGTACATCTCATTCACCTGCATCCCCATCACTTCCTTTCAGCACTAATTAATACAGTCCTGAACACAGTCAGTTCCATAGTAAGTGCTTTCTCCAACACTTTCTCCTATTTATCTTGATTTCCTTAATTCTCCATTCTTCTCACCTCACTATCTATTTTATGCCTGCTCATCCAGATATCCTCTTTACCTTTCCATCAGGATGAATGTGCATCTAGAGCCAAACCAGACCAGTCTGGCCTTCCAACCATTCAGCAGAAGCCATTTACTTGAGGGGAATTCCTATGATAATGCAAAAACCGACTCCTGTAGTGCTTTGATTTCCTTGTCTAAGCCAACCACAGTAAGATTTTCATACCCCTTCCTCAATCCATAATGGCATGTTTATTGTTCATGATGGGGAAGATAAATTGCCAGGACACACAGGGTTCTTCTCAGGGGGTTTCCAAGAATAAAAATACAAATCCTCACCTAAATTACAATTAAATGAACAACAGCACTCTCTGGCTGTATTTCCAGGGCACAGCACGCACCAAGGACATGCTGCATTCATGGCCCCTGGAAGAGGCTCAGCCTGTGCACCAAACCAGCACATTGTAGATGAGCCAATGTTGTGGTTTTAGTAGAGGGGAGGGGGCCATAAAGATGGCTCCTGTGAGAAGCTTCTGGAATTCTTCACTATTTCTAGCAGAGCCAATCTCTGATGGCTCTGAAGATGAGGGACATGCCACTGGCCATGTTTGGGCCAATTAGAAAGGTTGGTTACGCCTCTGTGATGACATATTTAAGGAAAAATCAAAACAAAATGCACACGCAGCTGCTTTTAGAGAAGGAGGAGGATGTGAGAACGTGTGAGAGAAAACAACATGGAGACACCAAGGTCAGTAGAGAAGGAAGGGGAGGAGGTGCTCCAGGCTCTGGAGCTGAGATTCCTCTGCAGGCCGTGGTGAGCCCATGGTGAGGCGGGGTGTCCCCCCTGCAGTCCATGGGGTCCGTGCGGGATGCAGAGCCACCTGCAGTCCATGGGTGAGGTGCCAACATTGGAGCGGGAGATGTCGGAAGCTGCAGCAGCCACGGATGTCAGAAGAAGCCGCAAGAGCCGTAAATGCCAGGAGAAGCCGTAGCAGTCACAGCCCAGGGAGAGACAGAGACTGAGATAAAAGTCCTGCAGTTTGTGAAGGAGGTGACCACGCTGAAGCGGGTGGATGTCGGAAGAAACTGCAGTCCAGGTGGGAGACCCGGCTGGGGAGAGAGGGGCCCCTTGCTTCCATGCTGGAGCAGTTTGTCCTTGGAGGACTGCATCCCGTGGACGAGTAAAACCACGCCATAGAAGTTCACAGAGAACTGTCTCTCATGGGAGGGACCCCATAGCAAATGCAGAGGGAAAAAACTCCTCTCCCTAAGCAGGGGAAGAAGATCTTGGAAATGGACTGATCTGAACCCCCACACCCTGCCCCCCCCCTTGCACTGTTGGTGGGAGGGAGGGAGGGGTGGGGAGTGAAAAGAAGGGTGTCTTTCAGAGGTTTAGTTTATTTCTCATATCCTCCTTCTAACTCTAGTAGTAATAAATTTCACTTTGCAACTTAAGTTGAGCCTGATTTGTCCTTGGAGCGTTTTCTCCCGGTTCCTTGTCTCAGCTTATGGACCTTTGGGTTAATTCCCTAGGTTTTTTTCACCCCCTCTCCTTCCCTCCTCTGCCCAGATGTGGCAGGGGAAGAAATGAGTGAGTGGCTGCCGTGGGTGCCTGGCACTTAGCCAGGGTCAAACTACGACAGCCACTTTCTGCCTTGTGCCTGAGCTGAGCTTGTAAATCCACGCCCATCACCCCTAACCAGAAACAGCATCGGCCAAGAGAAGGCAGCCTGGACACTCATACTGGCTGTGGACATGGCCTTGAAGCTGTATGTGTCCCATAAGGTCAGCCCAGACAGAAACAACTCTTCCTTTTCAGCACCAGAGCAGCTGGCTTTGAGGACAATTCAGAGGTGGCACCTTGGGGAAGATGCCCCTAATTTAATAGTTGTAGCCTTCCCAAAATGTCTGTCCCCTGAAGCAGCCTGTGTGCCAGAGGATCCTGCATTTCTGTCCTCTCGCCAGCTCCTCAAGGAGGATCCATCCCTCCACAAGGAGTGTGTCTGCACAGATCCCAGTGAACAAGGGGACAGCCTGTTCTGGCCGTCACTCGGAGCCGGCAGGGAAGCCCAGAGTCACTGCCGAGCCTTGTGTCAATAAGCACCAGCAGAATGTCCTCTCTGTTTCCCTTTAGCACAATAAACTGAGCCTCCCCCTTTCCTCAGCTCCTTCCTCTGCATGCAGACACGCACCACAGGGATGGACCCCTGCTCCCTCTCATCACCTCCAATCCCTCCCCCATTTTCCTGTCTCCACTCCTGAGGAAGTGTCTCTTATAGACAAGGGCAGGACGCAAGCAGCTTTGACTAATTCTGCATGGACAACAGATAACAGGGGTATGAAATTCCAGCAATGTCCCAGAGGACAAGCAAAGGACTCCTGCAACTTCTGAAGTGGAAGATGTTGTGAACCCTGTTTACAGACCCCAAAGCTAGCTAAAAAAATGGGGGAGGGATTAACCCAGAAATCCTGGTTTCACATCCAGGAAAACATCCGATAAAAAAAGAATGAAAATTAAATTTCTTAAGTCTAGGAGTAAGGATTTGTATAGTACTAAAAGGAAGTCTAGATTTTAGACCAGGATGTGAAAAAGACATCCCAGTCTTTCATCATGGAGGAAGTAACTGTGAGAAGAGATTGTCTGTGGAGCTGTCCCTTTGGCTTCTTCTTCCTTGTCCTGCACTCTAGATACAAAACTCCTTCCCTTTTAGAGTTTAAAGCTGGACAAAAGCTGGGGATGAAGTTTTCCAGGCTGACACTTGCCTTGATCTCAAACCAAATGGAACTGGGATTTTCTTTTTTGTTTTGTGGCAAACAAACAGCTTGTTAACATGCAACAAACAGGGATGTTCAAGGCTTTCCCTGACCAAGGGACACAGTTGCTGTACTTTCACTATTCTTGGAGTACAAGACTACCTCTTACACTGAGTCACAAATCCTTGCTCTCCATGGGCTTTCTTCTGAAAGGGAAATAACAGGGTGAGAAAGGGCCTTGATCCTTGGTCTTGAGTTTCTTTACACTAACCTGCAGAGTTGTTTCTTTTCCCCAGTATACTCAGCATACTCAGGCCCCTTTGTGTCTTCCCCAAATGAAAGGCACCTTGCTGTACGATGTTGACTCCCAGGCTGGGGAGCTGTGCCAGCACTGAAGAGGTGAATCAGGAATTCCTGCTGTTGTGGCCACATCCGAGCACAGAGGGAGACTACAGCACCTGTGGCTTCCCTAGCAATCATTCCCTACCTGACCCTTTCTCCAGCACACCAGTGAGGCACCACAGCACTCACCTCAGCCTGGACTGGTCAGGGCTGCTGGACTCAGGCCAGTTCCAGACAGCCTCAGCTGGACCAAGGCTCTTCCTCCCCAGCTTGTCTGAGCACCACAGACTCACAGGAGGTGACCCTGTGGTGGCCCTGGGAGCCAGGCTGCTCTGCCTGGTGGGCATCTTTTGTTTGATCACACCAGAAAGCACTTGCTGCTAGTAAGCCGTGCCTTGATGGAGAGCTTTGGCTGATGGAGCTGCAGCTTAACACTCTGCTGAGGACAAGGGCCTTGCTCTCCACTACAGACCTTTGAGGCTCTTTTAAATGGTGGCCCCTGTGGAAGCTACAGTCTTTCCTGGTGATCCCAGACAATCTATTCTTAAGGGGTTTTTTATATGCCTTTATACACTATATAAACTTTATACCTTTTATACAATAGAATGTCTCTAGAATAAAACCATATTCTGTAGCTGACCTCAGGTGTCAGACAGCTTGAGATCAGAAAGGATTAGTGAACTGAGGCTTCCACCTTCCTGTTTGGTGTCTTCCTTAAAGGATTTTTCAGTGAGCTACTGAAGCCTGTAACAAAAACAGACTTGAAAGAAAAAAAAAGATCTGAAGTTCCTTCCAAATTTCAACTGAATAATGAGCACAGAATAGTTTAGCTCTAAAGCTAAGGGAGATGTACAGTAAAACCTGAAATACCAAACCTGAAAGCAAATGGTACTGGACAATGGGTATCTAACACTAACAAACTTTAACACTAACAAACTGACAGGAGCATTTTGCCAGTAAATATAAAATAAAAATAACACAACAAATATCTATGAAAACTAGAACCTATATAAAGCTTAAATATGAAACTAGATTTTAGGTGGGCTGTCCAGATCTTGCATTTTCTTTTGGAAGTGCAACCTTTTGCCCACTGGATGTTTTATAACACTCTACAGTAAGAAATAAAAGGAGATATTTTGATTTGTGGCACAGTGTCTGGAACTAAAATCTCAAGTAACAGCCCTGATCATTTACAGTGCATTTTTTTAAAATCCATGGATCACAAAGCATTTTAATGTTCCTAACTAACACCACGTGCATCAACATAGAGTAGCACAACTTGCCTCTGATGTAGGCGGTATTATTCCCATCAGACAGGTGAGTAAACAAAGTCACAAAGAATTAAGTGTTAGGGTCCGAAAGGAAGTCTGTGGCTGAGCTGGGAACAGAACGTGTCCCTTGATACCATCCTCTTCCTTAACCGCAGGGTAATCCTTCCCTGACCTATGCGTGCAACAGTAGATCACAACTGGGATATTTTTTCCTATCCAAAACATGAGGGTTTTCAATTCTTCCTCTTCTCCCACATCTGCCCATGAGGGCAAGCTGAGCCTTTCCTCTAACAAGCAACTGTCTTGTACCACATGGCTAAAGTCTGACAAGGTGAAAAGGGAAAAGGAGCACAACTGTCCCAAGGTCACGTGGCCTGTTCAGGGCAGAGAGCAGCTGGATTTCTTCTCTCAGAACAGTATTTCACTCCCTGGCTTGCACAGCAGTGACTGTCCCAAGACAGATGGACTTACACAACGCCTCACTACGACAGGAATCCTAATTTTCTATAATGGTATATAGCTCTGTAACATGCAAGGAAAAAATCCCAAATGTCTAATCCAAGTGAAGAAATGCCTTCCAGGCTTTCTGAAACCTTAGGAACAGCAGCATGACGTGTCCTTCAGCCTGTGTGTGACACCTCCTTTTAGCTGCCACAGCGTCATCTCTGGAAAGTGCAGGGAGCATCTGCGACACCAATGCACATGGAATAGAGCTCAAAGCCTTTGATTGCTGATGAAGTTCTTAGTCAGTCTCTGTTTTGACTGTAGATTACCCAGAATACAACACCCTGTTATTTTTGGCAGTTGCTATGCACAGTTGTGATCTACACATGGCTTTTCAGACTTTGAATTTTTCTTTCCCATCACTCCAACCTCCAAAGAAACTGAACCCATGATAAGAAAAAACTCTGCAATCAAATTTTCTGTCTTGCTTACTTGGCCAGAGGACAGCTTTTCAGCACAAAGCCTCTCTGGAGCCTACCTGCTTCCTCTGAGCCAGAGGTAGTGCAGCTTTGACAACACCAAGAAGGGGATGCCAACTCCAGGCTACCATGGTCAGAATGAGAAGTGAGAGGCTTTTAGCCCTTCAGCACTGCCCTGCCTGCACCCAGCTGTACTACACAAGCTGATTCTCGAGCTGAGCCAAGTCATCACTGGCAGATAGAGGGTAATGGATTTATAAGGATAAGTGATTTGATCCATTACGACAAAACTTTATGTTCTTTGGCAAATCTTGTGAAAAGACTTCTTTTAGAAAAAAAATCGTAATAAATGCGGGTATTAAAAAACAAACCCCAGTAAATTGTACTTAAGAGCAATTCTCAGCTACGAAGCTCACTCATCCCTCAGATTACTGGGAGATTTAAGAAAGTGAAACAGTTGTTATCACTTGGTCTGTGGGATTTGGTTGGCTTTTGCAGGCTGATCGCTGTGTTTAAGGTAGAGCTGCTGTGTCAGACTCCCCATGGGCCAAGAATAATATATTCCAATTATTGACATCCCAAATGTATCTTCTTTGAAGGACAGGATATTTCAACAAGTTTCAAAGACAGAAGAGGCACGGTACCCTGAAGAGCTTAGCAAATCTGGCAGGCACAGCGCTGCAGAAGCATTTGGATGGGAGTGATTTGCAGTTGTGATCTTCTCGCACACAATCTCCCCACAGAGAGAGAATTTAGTTACCATCCATCACAATTCAGAGTGTCCCTCAATAAACAAAATCTGGAAGGGCTGAAGTGACTTGTCCTAGGTCAGTAAGCACACCAAGGACAACGATGAACCCCTGCCGAAAACCTGAAGCCCCAAGCTAGCACTTGTTCCAGCCAACCCACGATACCTCCATCCATGACAGGGTGACATAGAACTAAGGTCCTCCTTGTTCCAGTGCTGAGATCTCTGAAAAAACACTAAGGTTCTGTCACAAGAATCAAACTTATTTAATGGAGCTCACTTCCATTTTGCATTGAACCTCGAATCAGCAGAAACTCATTTTCATAAGGTTTGAGAATTATGACATTTCTCTTCCCTCAGCATGGGTTGTACTCACTCAATTTTTTTCCTAGAGATATTTTTATCTTAGCTTGTACTGATGGCCAGCTTGTTCACATTCCACATACATTTATTAAGCTTACAGAAAGATTCACAGATTCTTGGATGCAGATACATTCTGAGTTGCCTTACAGGATAATCAGCAGATCTTGTAGCTGTAACTCATTAGGTTTTGTGTATTTTCCACCTCTTTGGAAGTTTTCTTTCCAAACTGGAGTATTATTCCTAACGGTTGCAGAAATTATCTGTGATAACAAAACAGCTTTTAACTTTCTCCTGTTTTAAAAACAACACTCCAACAACTGGTTTGCCTAAATAGGCTCCTTAAAACCACTGCTCTTCTTCAGTGCTTAACAGCTGGCAGTGACCTTTCTTCTTAGTGCAGAAACGTCAAGCACCAAAATAATTCAGAAAACAAACATCAGCCCCAAACTCATCTCGGTAATGCCCAGAAGCTCTTGAAATACATCTCAGAACATGAAGCCAAGCCAAATATTGGGCTCCCCATCCTGGCCATGCTTTTAAATTGTACAGAACAAAAGCCTTTAATTTATATTTGAGTTTAAAATTCTAAGAGCAACAATAAATTAGGCAAATAAACCTGCTGCCCAGGATCAAAAAAGCTCAGAGAGTGCCTAACTGGGAACATGACCAGCAGTTAATCTTCTGATGATCAGTGGAAAATAGTCCACTGAAATACCCCCTGCTCAGAAGAAGCTTTCTTTAGTTTCTTTCCGTCTACCATTTTTTTCCTAGCCAAATCACTTACTGAGAGTCTCATTTTCTCATGGTGTGAGGTCAGTCCAGCTCTGCTCCTCACACTGAGCTACCTCTGGGGAGGAGTCGTGCTCTGAAGCCCCTGCTCGCGGGAGGCTCTGCATGAGCCGCCTGCCCCTTGGAAACCCCCAGCCGGGCACGAATCCCAGCTATGCTCACACGCAGGAGGAGGAAAACAAAGAACCAGATAAATAACTCCTCTTGTACAGCTTTGTTTTCCTGCTTTCCCTCAGCATGTGTGTTTCTGTGTGTACATATGCGATCAAGCTGTGGCTGTTAGCAACTGACTTCTGAATTTCCTATCACCCAAAGCTGAAACCTGGCAGAGCCTGACTTACCTTAGGGACAGAAAATCAGGAATGTTGGAAGCCCTAGGGTTTAAACCCTCTAGGGCTGCCCCAAATCTACCTTGTAGGCTATTTCTTAAATACATCAGGAGCAAACCTCAAGTCAGGAATTTACTTTTACTCACACTCCTGTGATGATCTAACCTCTTAAAAGTAGCTGCCACTCTGCTATGGACAGCCAGTAGCTGAAATGCTCAGAAGCACCTGCTCAGTGCCACAACCAGCTTTGTTTCCCAAACGTAAGTTATCATAAAACACATGGTAAAAAAAAGAAGAGGAAAAAACAATATTGAGCTAAAAGCAAGTAGGTTTTCTGTGGAAAGACTTGGAGTAACTGTAACAGCATTTTCATATTCAGATGCTGATCTGAGATTGCTTCAGATGTTAAGAGGGTATCAATGAGAGGAAACCAAGTGCAGCAACATTCCCCAGCCTCTCTAAGGACTTAGGGGAAACACTGTTCAAGCACATGCAAAAAATATCTGTCATTCACTGTTGGTCTCTGTCCCATTTTAGGAATGGCTCATTAAGCAGGTTCAAGGTGTTTCCCCTGTGACTGGTTACCAATTACAATTACACACCACTAATAACAGGAGAAATTAAACATTTCCTGAATGAGCTCCAATGCTGTGGATTACACACGGGAGTTTATACTTGCACTTGAGAAGAGACACAGAAATATGTGGCACTGCAAGCTCTTACCCCTGGAGTGAGACAGATGAGGTAAAGCTAAGAGCATGCAACCCACAATGAGAACACACAAACCCCTGTCCTGAAAACAACAGCTATGGCATCCATTTTGAAGAGAAGTATTCTGTTTCCTTCAAACCTCTGTCCTGCCCCACTCAGAGGCTCTACATCAAGCAAAGACTGAGTTTCAATGCAGTTCTTCATAATGGCATAGATAAACAGCATCATCATTAGAAGACAACAGTTCATGTGCTCCATGAATGTTTGTCTCTGTCAGGACCTGATGGAATAGGACATGTCACAGGTCAAACAGTCAAATGCAGGGAAGACAAAATCATTGCCCTGCGGTGTTGTCTATTCTCTGCTTCAGGCCTGTAGTGAGGATTGGGCAGTATCTAAACCAGAGCATCCCTGCAGGAGCTCTTAGCAGAGACAAAGTCCCTCACAAGGACCCAGGCAACTGCACATTACAGAAATTACAGTCCCTGTTGGACTAGAGCATTGGTCCTTGCTGTCCCAAGACCTAGTTTAAAGCCCTAAGCACACCACCATTCTTTCCCCTGATGTGCCCGCTCTCTAGCTTGCTGGAAAAAAGGGGATTTGTGTCCTGCACAACTCCAAGACATCCCTCGGAGCCCTTGTTCCCCGTGTGTAGTCAGGGTACTCAAGCCTTGCAGGTCGGCTCCTGAGCTTGGCCCTTTATGAATAGATCACTATGCTGGCTGCTCCCAGACGTACACAGCCAGTTGTATGTGGTGGAGAATCGTAAGCAAGGGCAGGAATGCTTGTTTGGCAGCCTTTCCCAGCCTCCAAGTGTCTACTGACTTTTTTTTTCTTTCAGGTTTTTTTTTTATGTCTCTGTCACCTAATTTTTAAGCCAGGTTTTGATCTTCTCTGCCAACATAAATCAGAGAGAGAGTCACTCCAGACTGACATCAAGTGGGCCTGTGCAAGCTTCAGAGTGCTATGCCCAATCATCTACACATCTTGCAGCAGATGAGAGCTGGGATAGGTGACCACACATTTCAACCTGCTGCCTCAGCCCTCGGGATCAGCTGGGGCCTGTTCCCTGTCTGTTTAGTCAGCAGCCAGCTGAGGGAAGACAGGTCACTAGGGAAGAAAAGAAAGCTAAGAAACCCTGCTATTTATATACAGCCTTCCTATAGGCTCTCACCCACTCTTTCCATACATATATCTTGCTTCTGCAATTAAAACACATTACTTAAGGAGAATATAATATTTCAAGCTGAAGAGTAAATTGGAAAGCTGTGTTTTTCATTTACATGAGTTAAACACCCAAGGGACAGCTGGAATGGCAGTTACAATTAGGCTACCCATTAGGATGCATTAGATGACATTAACCCAAGACCTCTCAGGTCCACCACAAAGCCATCAGGCTGCAAGGCAGTTTATGAGCAACCTAGAGCTTTTTAGTGACACTCATGTTCAGGGCAAACATTGGAAGGGAGTTAATTTCCCTCTCCGTGACATGGCACATGGTCAGGGTTGCTCCTTCCAGTCTACAGGGGCTCAGCACTTCTTTTAAAGCCTTCATAAGGCTGACCTCAAATGCTGCAATAACCCTTTCACTTCAACAGAAAGTATTCCAGAAATGCTATGCAAAATGCACCAGCAAGCACAGCCAGACAAGGGTGTGACCAATCAGACTCCTTTCCCAAATACTGCTTATTCATCCTTCCCACGCGTGGTCGTTAGGATTGGAAATTATCCATCTTCCTGGTAAAGAAAGAAACAAAAATATACTGAGGCATCAAGCCACTGAAGTGCTACACAAGCACTACTGCTTTTGCAATATCTACCATGGCTGCTTATCTAGGCTGTGATTTTTCTCCTGGGATCCAGCTTCATGAGTCGTCAAAGACAGACCATGAAACACCATTCAAGTATTAAAAGACTCATAGGAAGCTTGAAATGAACTTAAACGGCAGAGTGCCTGCAACTCTGAGTACCTCCTGAGATTTCACTCACATAATAACTGAATTATTAACTAAAAAAAGAGTAGTCTGTGGAAAAATGAAGCCACTTGCTTGTATGTGGCTAGAGTTCTACAGGGATTAAGAAGACATTTAAAAATACCAACTTTTTTCCAAATGTCTCCATAGTTATGAGAGGAGACTTGCCAATTGGAGATCATGAATGCTTTAAGGGAAAACAATCACTCACAACTAGATGCACTGCTGAAACATGTTTGAAGTCCCAGAGACCCGACCCAGTCTCGCTTGCTTCAAACTACCTGATCCCCTTGAAATCACCAGCAAGCTCCTGTTTGTAAAGCTGCAGAAAATCAGTCATAGCTGTGCACAAAAATGCTGAGTTGTCCATGTCAAGAAAATTATAGAAAGTCAGGCTATGGGCAGGAGGGGGAGAGGGTTAGAAAAAGAGAGCATTGTTTATGGAACATGAAAAGCTCCAGCGACACAATATATGGAATTCGGAGGGAAACAGGCACTCCTTTCTTTCTGTACAATTCAAGTAATTCCAATGGCAGACTGGATATTCCCCAAAACGAGTTAAAAAAGCACAGGGCTGTCAAAGCAATTTAGAAAGGGAAAGTTGAAGTAAACATGGTGACTTTTTTTTAAGCCTTAATGCTTGGAAGACCTGAATGTTACCCTACCTAGTGTATGCTTTCCACAGAACAGAAAGAAGTAATAGCTGGATACGCAGCCCAGTGCAAGGAGACTGCTTGGGCATTTAAGGAAAATGTGTGGAAGTACCCCTAGAAATTATCTCAGTTTAAGCATGATAACATACACACCTAACTCTTACTCTTTCTAGGTGGTTCTAGGTTATGATTAAGGAAAAAAAATCTTTATGAAGTCCTACTACTGACTTGGAGTTGTTATTTTCAGTAACGAGACTCTCCTACTCAACCAGGAGGCTTTAAAAATCAGCAAAGCAGACAAACAGTTTTTACTGCTTCCATGTTTCTGTGTTCATGAAGATGGGGATTTATCATTAAGAGCAAAGCACTCTAAATTCATACTTTCCATAACTCTGTTCTTCTTGCTACTGTTTTACCTCCTCACTCCAGCTCCAAGTAGGAACTAACTCCTGAATTTGAGCGGCTCTTAGGACCTTCTAATTTCAGATAAAGCCTTGTGCAAAGCATATGTAGGACACAATTCTCCTTTGTTATGGAAAGATGGTTTCCAGCATTTTGCATGGTTCAGTTTTCACTGAGAAATGGAAAGGTAAGACAAATGACAAATAGTTCTTTACTATTTCCACCTCCCTACCTATCCTTTTGATTTATATGTATATACACAAAGTTGTGATTAGATTCTGATAAGATATAATCTTGAATAATTGGATCTAAACACATGAGACTAATGTAATCACAAGACCTCTATTCAGCTGGGTCTAGAGCAATTACACCCAGTAAAATTTCTTGGTTTATATATACTTTCTTCCTCTAAAGGCTTCTGTTCTTTAGAATAAAATTTTCACAGAGTTTGTATCAAACACAACAAAGGCTGCACACTTTGCCAATTCAGAGAGATAGTGGATTTGAGGTCTTGCTCACTTACCATTAGAAAGACTTATTGCCTGGTGAGCAATCTCACCAGGACTCACTTGTTTAAGTTTCTACATTAATGGATGACCTGAAACCTAAAAAAGTCAGTCTGGCTTTCTCTTGCACAAATCTCATTGTCTAACTCACTCCGGACTCGTGTGTTTGAAGGAATGGGGTTTGCTTTTTTGCTTTTCTGACAGTGACTACTGTGGTTTTGACTGGGAAGCTAAGAATCCCAGCAACAAACTGCAACCATGTAGTCTGAGCTGCCTGCTTTACTTCTTACAGAATGGGAGTATAAACCAGAATATAGGAATCTAGGAACTAACCAACAATTCCTTTCATCTCGGAATAGAAAATTTCCTTCGATAGTTTTAATTACACTCAGGCAGACAACATGTTGCTGTTGGGTTTGGGGGGTAATTCCACTTTAGAACAGATTTGCTTAATTGTTTCCATCAGAGGAGAACTTGAAAATATTTCTAGCTTTTAATTAGCAGGTTGGCAGCCTCACTCGTAACTCTTTCACATATGACTCTGGATGCTGAGGCTTAGAATAAATCAATTTGACGTGAGCGCAATGCGCTCTGTAGAGCTCCTGACAGCCACGAGGTGTCTCTAGGAACTGTCCCATGAGGGGTGTGAATCCTGGTTAACAAACGAGACAAAACTGAAATTCAGTCTCTGCAGAAGCCTGGGTTTTGTCTGCAGTTGTAAAAATTTTCTTTAATAAATGACTCCTAAAAGAGAGAGCATGATCTTGTCTATCAAATAACTGCACAGTACTAGAACCAGAGAAAATATATTTACAGAGTCAAAGAATGGTAAAACAAGGGACTACATCTGGAAGTAGTAAAGGAAAACCTTAAATATGTTAGGAAAAAGTTCCAACAGTGGAAGTCACTTAGACAAAGGAATACGTTGCTAGTTGAGAATGCATGAGGCAACGCTAGAAAGAGGTGCTTCAGAGATGAATTTTGAATTTTATCATAACAACACTATTTGGCTGTGTCATCAAGAGCATTACAGCCCATGCTGATTTTCAGAACTTGAAATCTCATAATCCAAAACCTACATCTGCATTTGGGCAGCAGCAAACACACAGCGAATGCTCTCTGCACAGAGCAAGTGGTTAGGACCTGGAATACTGCTGAAATACAGGAAACAGAGCCTTTGTCAGGGAGAGGTCATTGTCCTGATAGTCACTGTGTCCAAGGAATTAGCCAACATGGACCTTACTGACTGAATCACTTAAACATTACTCTGCACTGACCAGTCAAATAGAAATAGGCATAACTGAAACAGAATGAGAACAGATACAGAAATTGTTTAGAACCAAAGAGCAAAGCCAAACAAGAATTGCAAGCAGGAGGCTAAACTTTTGACTCAAAAGCTGAACTAGGCAGTTCATCTCCTTAGTGACAGAAAGAAGACATTTCCTAGGAGAAAAGAAAAAGACGAACCCTCAAAGTCCAAACCATGAGCACCTCTTCTATCTGTCTCTTCAAGTGAAAGGGTAAGTTGGTTGTCTGATGAGATCTGGGTCATCTGAGCTACAAAGAATGAAGTCCTGGAGCTGCAAGAGATGCAAATCCAGTATTTATCCTACAGCACGTGTGTCTTCCATGTACATCATTTTTATTTCTGAAATGAACTTCAAGCTAAGACAGTCTAAGAGAGATCTCCTGGATGAAATGTTGAGGTGAAACTGCCGTGTCCCACCTCCCATGTCATTCAACTGGACTCCAAGAACTTCAGTGACTGTGAACAGCAGGACGGTGCTGATGTGAGCAGAGACCTGACCTGCTGCAAATCAGGTGAAATTACATATTAAGTAAGCTGTAAAGCACAATTACTTTCCTGATGTCTGTAAAGCATTTTCTATACTCTACAGAGGTAAAGTTACCCCATTTCAAACAGCCTGCCAGTCAGGCATCCTGGAGCTGTGTTAGCTCCCACCAAGGAGGCACGGGAGGACTTTCTTCTCCCTCAGCAAATTCACCCAAAGCTGCTACAAGATTTCCACCTCTGTTGCTATCCACAGTTCAGCAGGGAAAAACAGTAATATCTCAATAAAATGTTACAAATTCAGCCTTTTCTATCTTTAATGTGTTGTTACGCACTAATAGCACAAAAATTTCCATTTGGGTCACTTGCCAGACTGTTCTTTTGCTGATGAGACTCATGGGTTTTCCTAACTTCACTTTAAATTTGAAATTGAGACATTTCAAGGAACTTTTTTCCCTCAAATACAAAAAAAATTACATAAGCACTGTTTCTATTAAAAAAAAAAAGGCGTTTTCCAAAAATAAATAGCTCTAATATCTTGCCCATCTTGCATGCAGAGAATTGAAGCACAAAAGGCCACGTCAGAATTGTTTCTGAGGCCCCAGAAAACTCTTGCCTCCTCCTAACAGAGCTCTCCTGATAAGCTTGGAACAGTGCACAGAGAGCTCATGGAATCCAGCTGGCCTAGAATGGATCATGGATAGGTATATCCTACAGATGGAGAAGGAGCAGAAGAAATAGTGAGGAGCTGCTGCTATTTCAGAGCCTCATATGCCCACCAAGGTTTTGTCCCATCCCACAACATTTTTAGACACTTCAAGTTCAATCTCCTTGGACTCTGCATACTCCAGGCTGCATCCAGCTGCTGCTGAAGGGGCTCTGCAGTGTGTACTGCACACTGGGCAGAGCAGCCACAGGAGGTGACAGGAGTCTGGAATAACTGTCCCTGTTTTCCATTCCCCTGCCTTGCAGCGTTGTCCATTGCACCCCACCCTTACATCTTGAACTGTCATTCGAGTCCTTGCCCTGAGCTGGCTGCTCTCCCCTGCCGCAGATTCCAGTGGCAGTGGTCCCACTGTGCCGTAGATCGAGTGGAGGCACCATGGGATGAGACACCAGCAGTGTGTAGGGAACAGCCCAAGAGGAAGCACAGAGCCTCAGTGGGGCTCACTGGCCACACCAATGCCAACCTCTGCCTAGTGCAGAAGGCTCCCAAGGAAGGGCTGAAGTTTGAAGCAAACACATGTGAATCAATGGCACCTCCTGCATTTGGGTAAGCTGAGGTAGCCCAGGTTAGCTTAAAACACCTCCTTCACATCAATCCTCTCTTTTACGCTTGGACAACCTTTCACTCTTCACAAATTCCTCATAAAGGGTCACGAGTTACCCTACAAATGCACAAGGCACACAGGGGTCAAAATTACTGTCTTCTCTCAAACCAGGGGTCCTGTTCAGGGCTGCCTGCCAAACTGGTGGATGAACCTGGTCACCCCAGCTCTTGTGAAGAGGAGAACTGGACAAACAAGACCAAGGACATACTCTTCCACTGATCCCAAATGTGGTAGGGAATTCAAAGGGCTTCAGACAACAGGAAAGGCACATTTGATGAAATAAAACCAGTATTTTTACTGTTTTGATAAGCACAATGGATGATAAAAGGTCTTGGAAGGCATTTACTCTACTTCACACTGGAGTGCTGTTAAAGCCAGCATGGCAAGAGACTATAACCGTGTAAACATATGTTGTGTATTAGATTCTGATCTGGCAGCTTGCCTTAATTTTGTTTTTTTTAAGGCTCCAGCTAGCTCTAAATACACTTCCATGTTTGTGTTCCAGCAAATGAGCAAAAGGCAGAATGCTTGAGCGACAGGGACACAGGAATGCACTGGACTATAAGTCAGTCAGGAAAAAAAAAAAAGGCTCCATTAGTATTGGCACATCAGGCAGAGAATGACAAAAATATCAGCAAATTCTTTTTTCTATCCCTTTCTCCAAGCTTTTTGGTTTTTCCAGTGTGGACTTTACAGCTGCAGAGAACTGTAACAATTTTAGTCTCTTCTATTTGAACACATGGACAGAAGTGACAAAAGAACACCTTTCCAGACAATTTTGTGATTCCCAACTCCTCACCAAAAAAGCAGCCCCAGAGCATCCTCTGAATAGCAATTTGCCTGGGTCCCTGTAGGTGCGGATGGACAAATTCTTTCGAGGGGCGTTTCAGACTGCTCAGGATCGAGTGTTCCGGCTCATATAAACAAACACTGTTACAAGAGGCAAAGTTGATATGGATTTATGCAAGGAATGCACAGACTGAATAAGCAATTTGATAATTAATGGAGTTGACAGGCACTTTCTAATAGTACTCAAGTATGTGCAGACTGAATGGTTTCATATACAAGCTGAACCAAAGACAGTATTAATTTTTAACCCATTTGATACCTAATCACTCAGATGAAGGAAACACATGCATTTTTTTCCTCTTGGGTATTAGTCTTGACCTCCCAAAGCCTGGCTATTGGGATACAAATCCTTTGCACTTAGTACTGTTGCAGACAACAAACCCACAGATGTCTTGTACAGGATGATTTTTTCTTAAAGACCTTTTGAAGAATGAACATTTGATTACTTTCTGGGTATTGATTACTTCTTTTATGTCCCACAGCTTAAATGCAGCCATTTTGCCCTTAACAAAGAGCTGAGAGCTCAGTTGCATGAGTTCAGGGAATTTCTGAAGAGCCCCTCTTGACTAAAAGGAAATTTCTTTTATTACTGGCTTCCAAGCAAGCCAAACCACTGCTCCTACAAGCCCAGCTGCAGAAACTAAAGATGCTTAGTAAGGTCTTGAGCAAAGCACTGTCCCACCTGGCAGGAGATGATGGTAATTTATTGTGCATGGAAAACATTGTGACATTTTGAACTGCACAGGGAAAAAAGGAGCAGTAATAGAACAGCTCCCACACAGGAATGAGATACTCAATGGTTTCCCAGTCTGGAACGGATTCAGGGATAATGCCTTGATCTGTTTCACAACATCACCCCTCTTATGATCACGAAACAGGCTTCTAATACATTTGGTTTATGTTCTCATACCCTAGACAACAGAAAAACTTTCTAAAGGTTGTGTCCATAGAAACCACCTACGGAAACAAGATTTGGTCAGTCCTTCCTTACCCCACTGTTGCCCTGACTTGCAGTGTTCAGTGTTTTCTTGTTAGATTTCTCTGTCATAGCCATGACTTGTTTTCTCTCTATTATCTATGTTTTCCTAAATTGTATCTGTGTTTACGAATTCCGGTATACCGGATGGAGAAATATGATTGACAAATACTTTGACCAAGTAGATTATAAGAGGTGGTGATTTCTACCTCCAATCCACGGTGATGTGTGAAAACATATAAATAAAGTCGGAGGGCTCTGCCCTCTCTCTTCCTGCTCTCTCTCCTGCTGCGTCTGTGTGTGTTCTTGTGTAGCTCTCCTTCAGGCCCTCGGCCTAGCAGGCCTGCCTGGGGAGTGCCATACCCCACATTCTCCTTCTCCTTTAGTGACAAAATCAAAAGCAAGACCAAGACAACCACTTTCTAGGCCCTCCATAAAGGCAATGAGCTATCAGAAGGGGCTACATGGAAACACATTGTCTCCAGTCATATTGAAGCTGTAGGTAATTGGAAAATACCTATAGAATGACCCCAGTTTTCCAGCAAGAGGTAGATGAACTGTCATATGGAGTTAGATTTGAGGTGCTTCAGGCCCATTACTCTGTCCAGCTCAACAGCAGATGCCTAGGAAAGAATATATTAAATATATCCTCTGTTAAAAGCCTTGTAGACGGGGCAGAATTCTGGCAGCCTGCTGGGAACCCAGCAGCAAGTCAAAACCCAGCAGCAAGTCAACTTGCTATGACTACTCAAACATCAAATGACACAGCACTGCCTGCTAAGTGCCCCCCACTCCAACTCCAGCTGCAGCTGCCTTTGAAGAAAGGTGCAATGCCTTCTGCATAGATGTACACGCCGAATAAAGTCTTTTAAAGCACGTGAGAAAGAAAACTGTCATCAAAATGTACCGAGCAATTACGGGTTGAAGGTTGAACTATTATTACTTCATGCCCTCCCATTCCCCTCCCCTCCAGGGTGGGAAGAAAGGGGGAGGATTATTCATTTGTATTCAAGCACTTCATTAATGTTTATAAGAATATCCAAACATGCAAGCAAAACAAGGACGAAACACTCGCGCCAGACGTGTGATGCGATAAATGTCACTGGAGCAAATATTTAGATCTGTTTACAGAGAGGCCTATTAAGTCCTTTTTGAAAAGCTGTGCAGTGTTGTGGCTTGGTCTCTGCCTAGCAGCTCCAGCATAAACACATGGAAGATGGCTAAGTCTCTCTCTCTCATTTTGTTATGACATCTGGAAACCTAAGGAGGTTGGGAGAAGCCAACTGGCTGCCCTACTGCGATGTCTAGCGACAGGGCCTGCCTGTTGAATGATGGCAGGACATACAAAGTGGAACTGCTGAGTTCTCCAGCCTGTGCCAAAATCAGTGCATTTTCAACACAATAATCCCTCAACAAAGGTTGTTGCAACACACAAGCCCTTGGTTCATTGCTAATGATGCAAGTCTATGCTCTCTGCCATTTTTCAAGATCATCTGCATTTGAGAAAATCAGTTCCATCAGGTACTAAAATAGCAAAGAGGGATTGAGCCACTTTATTGACCAAGGGATGAATATGTGTCCCACAGTCCCTTGCCTGAAGAGCTGTAGGTTCTGGAGTTCACCATCAGCCTGGACTTCTCCAGATGTCCCCTTCATATCACCATCTCATCAACTCTAGCCCCTGGGCATACAAGTATTTATTTTTCTAAGAGTACTAAATAAGTTGAAAGGTGTAAGAGAAATTTATAGATGGAAAAACCATAGTCTTAGCCCCATACGTAGTAACATATTTGGGATATTTCAGCCTCTGAAGTCATGCCTCAGTTTCCAACATGTTATGTGAGGCCTACAGATACAAAATTGTCCCTGCTGTGTATACAAAGGCTTAGGGTTCCTTATCGAGATGTCCAGCTTGCTTCCCTTCTGTTTGGAAGGAGTGGTGCTCAGGCCATACAGATGTACAGGGCTCTGCAGAGTGGCCTTGAGTGGTGCTGGCTGAATCGAAACACTTCCAGTTTGAAACTCTCCTTCTGTCTTAGTGAGTTCTGTTCACTTTTTCTCAGGGCATCAAAAATTCAACACGAAACCACAAGTAAATCTACTCAGTCTGGTTTTTAAGCCTATCAAAATCACAAATAAATTAGAAGAATATTAACTAACACTTCTTTTCTTCCTCATCCTCTTAATAAGTTATTTGTCTACATGAAACTCCTTTGTTCATACACCAGCAGGAAAGACACCTTGCCCAGTTTTAAGAGATACAGTTTTGACTTCCCGGTACAAGGGCTGCCAACTTGTTTGATTTGTTTTAATGGGAACTACACTGAGCTTTGCCCCAGAGAACACAAGAAGAGGTGCCAAGGCTTTTGGGATTCTCCCATGGTTATATTTCAAGCTATACCCCCAGTCTAAGCACTCCTGGGAAAACACATCCCTTTCTCCCCTGACTGATAGCGATGGATTATTGATGTGACACGTGCTAAACTTGTTGTTCTCTTAAAAAGTGTAAGAAGGTTGTGATACTTCGTGTTTTAGAACAGAAAAATTCATGTGACCACCCAGCTGAACAGTAAATAAACATTGGTTGTCCCTACTGTGTAACAGGAATCTATCTTTTCAGACCTAAACACCTTCGAGGAATTTTTTTCTGCTCAACATTTCCTTTCTGATTAGTGTCCCTGATTAATTCTTGCAGAAAATGCGTGACAGCTTAGTGGCTTGGTGTCAAACCATGGTTCCTTCCACGATGCTACATTCAGCTGCTATTCTCTGCCTTTGATGTGTTTTACTGCTCTTGATACACGAGACCGGTCAGAAGTGCCAGGCCTCCAAACCCTGTCAGTAGCATGCCAAACATCCACAGGGAAGGGACAGGAATCCCTTCCCCTGTTCTTCTTCAGCTACCTCCTGCTTTGGAGCTAACCCTTGGGTTACTTACGTTGCGTGACCTCGAGATAAATGGCGTTTGGCAGGCCACTGGATGACTTTGTGTTTCAAATCAAACATTCTCAGTTTCTCCCACAGTTGACAATGGGAATAATTCCTGAATGCGTTTTGGGGGTGTTTCTTCCCATCTCATTGCCTGCCATGGAGCTCTTTGGTGACTACGTCAGGGTTGGTGAACTTTAGCTTGACTTTCCTGTTAGACTCAAGTACCAAGTGGGGTGTGTGGTTTTCTTCTGTGGTTTGGTGTGTATGTGTGTGTGTGTGTTTTCTCTTTGTCCCAGAGTGTCTGCACTGCTGGTATTAGAGCTACAATTGTTCTATACATAAAGCAAAGATCCCTTGAACGATCTGCCAAAGGCTTTATCTGTGAACAATCTTTGCCTGTACTTGCTTTGCTGTTAACCAGTTTTGACTCTACTCTATAATGGCTGGAGCTGCTTTGCCTTAACTGATACGTATCAAAGAGAACTGCTAAAATTAACTGCTCATGAACTGTGTCCAGGATGTTAGATTAACTCATGTGGAATCCTTCAGTGAACAAACTGATTTATGATGTGTTATGACATTGTTATTTGATGTGTTGCACAACAACTCAATTTTAAAAAATGAAGAGCGCTCCATTAATAAGAGATAAATCTTTCCAGTGTAATTCAAATGAATCTGCAACAACTTTAGAGAGAGCGAGATAAGGGATCTTGTGTGGGTTTAGTGATTGTGTTTTGCATTCTTAGGAATATCTTCCACTGCGATCTCTTTGTCAGTAATGACAAAACTCATCCAAAATATGCCAAAACACGACACCTTTTGGGAGATTGTAGCTCTTTGTACTTCCTAAAATACAAAAGGTACTACTACAAGTGATTCCCAACAACCAATACTTTCAGTTTTGAGAGTGTAAAAGTGCATCAATGATGCCTTCTTTCCACTTCAGAGCCATAATTTGCTGAAGTCCCTACAGGGTACATCTGTTCCAAACTTATCCAGCCACAGTTAATACACAGCAAGTGCTCAGAGCCGTCGGTTAATTTTCAGTAAAGAACACCGCCTTTATATATTTAGATATAAATTGAGTATTTTTTTTTTAAAGCAAGAACTATTTCATTACTGGAACATAAAGCACTGCAAATGCTGACCTTAAATTACAAAGTTTCTTGAGTGTGTTTCAGATGACTACATGTCAAAGGCTCAGATCTCTCTGGATACCCAGCTTCAACAAAAATGCCTTTGAAAGCGAGCTTGAGCTATATACTGTGCAGCATGTCTCATTTCACAGCCAAGCCACTCAAGTTAATAAAGAAAATCCTCTCTGGCCTCACACAATTAGCTGGGTAAAAAGCTGGTCAGTGCCAGTCTGCAGCCAGGGACAAGCTGCTCCATAAAGCTGGGCAGTGTTTCATGCCTGCAAAGGCCTGTTGCCCTGAGCCTCTGAACTTCATCTTGCCACCAAAACACCTGTATTATTTCAGGATGATATAACCTGGTCTCGTGGACTGATGAGGTATTTTCTCGCTGGTATTCTGTAAATGGAAAGGAGAAACACTGAAGGAGCTGAACTGCGTCCCAGCTGTTTGAAGGCTAAGCCATATTAGAGTTGGTTTGGCCCTAACTTTGTATTAGAAACTTGACTATGTTCAATTCTGGGTCTTAGGGAGTTATCTTCTCCAGCAGGCAAAAAATGAGCTTTTTTGAGAATGTTCTTTCTAGCTTTTCCCTGTATTAATCAGGAAATTCATTATGAAAAAGAAGGGCTTTTTGTATCATTAACTCTTATAAAAACAGTGTTTTTGAGACCCTTGAGCACACTTGTACCTCTCCTGCGTCTGTGACACCCCAAAAATAAAGAATTACCTCAGCTTGAAATCGAACTACAAGTTAGCTTCCCATCTGACTCCCAGTATGTCAGGACTAGTTCCTCTCATGGTGTAAGGTTTAGCATTTTCACAATTAGTAGTGCTATGATGATTTTACCAGTGCTTCAGAACCAATGAGACACACTGGGACATCCCATCACACTTCTTTATGGAATAACATTTATCTCAGTGATCATTTCTAAAACTGTAAATCAATCACATGCCAGAAATACAAAGACCTTCAAAAATTTGGGCATGTTTCTCCAATCACCCTTTTGCCCTCTCCCCCTCTGCTGACTCTGCAAACTCCTGCACTGGGAGCATTTGGTCTCACATTTAAATAAATATTCCCTGTCACCATTATGCTGTCACCTGTAATAGGAAAAGGCTGCAAGAAATCAAAGGAGAGCTAAATTTGTGCAGTGGCAGAAAGCGTACAGAGAATAATCAGTCTTCATTGTGATTGTTAACAAAAGTGAGGGAGCCTAATGGAGACCTTGGATTTAGTACAGTCTCTAAAATTTTGAGGGGATACTTTCAAGACACACAACCACCTACTTGAAAGAAATACTTTTCCTGTGTTCCTTGTAACTTGACTTTCATTAAAATGGAAAGAGGTTAGAAAATAACTGTAAGATTTGTTTCCTTTTTCTCATTCCTTGGCTCACTGAGGGAGTTTGATGAATATTGAAGAAGGCAGCTTCTTCTCAGTTTTACATAGTGGAGATATGTGTGTCTCCCAACAGGTGCCCCAATGCAAGAGTTTGGGTAGAAGCAGGAAGCAAGTTTAATTAAATCTGGGGAAAACATAAAGCATTTATTGCTGTTTTCTTAACTATGTTGATACAGCTAACATGCTGCCTATGACTGAATTCCTAGCTTTTTGCCCCATCTTAGCTAACTCCTATTTTGCAGGGATACCCAAGCATGAAAAACCTCTGCACTGGAATTCATGTGGAAGGCTTCATAACTTCCACACTAACTGAGCCTAGGAAGAGAAGAAATCAGAATAGTTTCTTTTTCTTATTTTACAATCTTTTTACTATTTACCACTAGGAGTTTCTGGGAATGGTTCAGTGCTACCCCTGGCTTCAAGGGACACTCTGGAATGGGTACAACACACAGGATTTGGTCTTTCACCTCTAACACTGCTACCCACTGGCAGAGGCTGCAATCCTGATTTTGAAGAAGTCAGGAGTAAAACTCGCTTTTGACATCTGCAACACTCTTCAACCCCTTAGTGCTGTTGCAGTGCCTGGACAGAGGTGATCAGCAGTGATCTACTGATAACAAATATAATTACAATATTTCAGGGAAGATGCTTTCTGCAGACATAACTGGTCTATGGGAGTCTATGTATGATGAGAAATGGGGTGTCCAGGACTATGCGAAATGACCCTCAGAGTGGAAAATCTTGGGTCTTTGATCTCATTCAAACTAAAAATACTTTTGCTAATGAGCCTCCTCAAGTCATACAACATCCAATTCAAAACGCTGAGCACATGGTTTTAATTTACGGTTTTTACCAACTTTCATTTATATTGTGCTAGAAGTCCTGAAATGACTTGCACCAGAAGCTCTAAAATACTGGAAATCCAAATGTGAAGGACTGCTGTTGGAATAACTAGTGATAAAAGCAGCAGACATGAGTGTGAATTCCAGCTTGAGCTTCTGACAGGTATTAACCAGGTCACTTTTCACTCTCTGTGCCTTTAAATGACAATTAGATCCAATAAACAGTAACAATAATACAAGGTAGCTGTATGGTTCTCTTGAGCACCAGAAAAAGCAAATCCATGCAGATGCTGAGACACCCTAACTACCAGCTGCTGTGATGGATACAACCATTCTTACAGCTTAGTTGCATGTCTCTGCAGAGAGCATAGCCTTGCTCCAATTCCAGCCCAAAAATTGAGGTATTAAGTTCAAACACAGATATCTGCAGTTTTAAGCTCTGCAGGCACCACTTTAATTTCTGGTGTCTCAAGCAAGCTGGAAATTGTACTGCTTTTTGGGTTACAGAAAGAGTATTAAGTTCACAAATTGTTGCAATGTTCAGAAATAAATTTCTTCGTAATTGCAGCCTAGAAATAATTTGAGAGCTTCACACAGATACTGAAGTTCTGTCATCAACCCACAGTGCTTTCTGCAGATTTTAAGTATTGTGGCATCGAGCATCTGTATTGATTGTCTGCTTGGATGAGGGATCTGGGAAAGTGTGAGAACACAAGGCAGATATGTTTCCCTGCAAAATAGGGCTCTTCTAACACTGACCCCTGAAAGTTAAAAACAGTGAAGTTTCTAAAACACCAGTCATTGCTGAAAATCTCCATTTTTGTGCTACAACCTGAACACTGTGCTCTGGGGAAGTCAGCTTACAGTCATTCATCCAAGCAGAGAATCTTGCTAATAGGACCAAAAGATGAAAGAAATTACACCAAGTTCACATGGCTCAAGCAGTAACACTGTGATTTCTTCTGCCTTTTACCAGTCCTATCAACTCCTAATGACAGTGAAAAGATTAATAAGGGTTTGCAGCGTAAAGCCTAGCACAGCGGAAACCTGTTATTTTACAGTAGGTCCCTCTGAAGTCCCTAAATATGCTTTGCCAGAAGCCCTGCCACTGATCTCCTCCCTGCAGGAGTGCAAGGTGAGTGAGTGCCCTTGCTTAAGATAATTTCTGGCCTTTGAGATCCAGGAACCTCTGACTTGCCCGAATGATGTGGGCTGGCTTTGTAACGGGGCTTGCTGCTCACTGGGGAGCTGAGGGGAGGCTGTTAAAGACTTTCTGAGGACTGTAGGTTGTACTATACTTGGAGCTGAGGTTTTTAAGGTCAATGGTTCATTCTGTTTATAAGCAAAGCACTCTGGGCCTGGAGGAGGATCCTGACTGCTGTTGCAACAGCATTGCAAAGTGACAGCAAATAAACAAAAGACTGAAAATCATGACTGTGAAAATAAAATACCATTTACCAAACACGGGCTTTTGCACCTACTGGGTGAGCAGCTCCAAGGTGGCAAACACACACACAGGGGAAAATGGCACAATTCTGCTATTTGACTTCTATAGGTACAGTAGGACTCCCCTGAGTGTCAGACTGTTTTCCAAGGATTTTTCCCTTTCAAGGCACAACTTATAAAGATGTCATTTCTACCTAAGACCAGCCACAAGCAGCACCTGTAATTTTGCAAGCAGAATCCTCCAGATCTGCTCATGGGAGGCAGGTACACCTGCCTTGGGCTTGGATCTTACCAAGGGAGGTGTGAAGGTTCAGAGAGAAAGGAAGGGCTCATACCTGACCTGTTGCACAAACACTTCTGCCAGTTATACACACAATAAATACAGCAGATGAATTGCCAGCTGCCCCTGGAGCCGTCATTAGTGACTGGCTGTTTGCTTAATAGGCATCAAACGCCTGGGTGAGCTTTGCAAGGCGCTGTGGGGAGGAGCACACAGTCCCTGCCTGTACACAGCAACACCTACAGGTGGGTACAGCTATAAAACGTCGGCTGCTGGTCCTTTCAGGTGTTACTGCCACTCCTGTAGTTTTAATACTTGCATCATTTCATCCTCAACAGTTCACCTGAAGACATAAAGCAGCTCCCACTAGTACTCAAAGAGAATTAAATGGAAGGATTTCTATTTTTGCTGTGTGAATTTCTACCCCCAGGTTAATTTTGCTGGGGAGTTTTTTTACCCTGGGGCACAAGGGGGTGCAGGGAGTGATAGCTGAACAAAGGCAGCAAGCTAAAGACGATGTGCACTATGTAGCTATGTGTTATCAAACCTTTTAATACTTGTTTCAAGAACATTTAGCAATCAAAACAGGTGATGCTGTTTTTGATTACTCCTGTTCTCTTCACTTCCTGTTCTCTTTCCTACTTTTTCAGGAGCCTGAAATTCTATAAAAGCAAGAAGCTGCCATTTCTACTAGGCAAAAGCTACTTTTATTTCAAAAATGAAAAAATCAGTAATACTTCCTCATATAAACTATACAGACTATCAAAAGTCAGGTAGCTCTGAAACTGAACCCTTTAATTCAATTCAGAAAACTTTGAGCGGGGTTCTTTCATTATAACAAACAAGTCAATTTCTCTTGAAGTCAGTTACACTGGTCCTGCAGCTCGGAGAATCCCAGCTTTGTGATCACAGAAATGTTTCGTTTTTCAAGGGGGCAGGGCAGCTTGAGTGGAGAGTCCAGGATATGGCCCTGGCTATATATTACTGTGTATCTTACTGTTTTGCCACTGAAGGTGCAGCTTCGAGGCTGCAGAGCTGTCAGTCACCAAACATGATGGACCACCCATCGGCCTTTTATTAACCAGCACTTGTTCCCCCCTCTAATCCTATCACCAGAGTAATCAAAGCTGCCATGTCCCAGGGTCTGATGGAACAGCAGGACCTGGGAAATGAAGACTGATTTTGTTAACAAAGTCATTCCTGCCCCATGAATGCTGTTTCATTGGTAGAAAGAGGGGAGATGAGGTTTATTTGTGCAGAGAACGAGGCGGCAAAGAAATGAAAGGGGGAGAATGGTGAAGTGTGAAGTTTAATCTGGCACAGTCTGAGGTTTCTTTCTTTGAGGCCGTCTCTGATCCAATCAACACTGGTTTGATATTTAACATCTCCCCCTGCAGTTGGAAATGATACCAGCCGGAGTAGACCAGAGTCGGGGCTTCCCGAACAGCCAAGGGGGAAGAAGAGGGTGCTGGCAGCTCCCCACCAGCCTGACAGCTTCCCCACCAACAGGCTGGCGTGAAGCTGGACCCTGACACAAAATTTTCCCTACAAACCTTGGGATTCAGGGCATCTGCAATGAGCTGAATGCAGACTGTCCCTGAGGAGAGCAAGCTCTGGATGGGATGGGAGAGGAATTTTAGTTCTAATGTGGAGGAAGGGCTATGAACACTGTCTGGGACTGGGGATCCTGCTGAGAAACAGGATAAAACACAGGCAAGAGATGCCACCCACCTCCCCAGGGAACAGCAGTTTGGGTAGAGGAGTAAGACCTTGCCCTTGCTGACTGTACAGACCTTCAGTGGGGACACACTGCAACCACTCTGGGGTGCTGGGGGTCCCATGACAGCCCTGGGCCATCAGGGAGGATGCAACAGACCTGAGCAGCTGCAGGAGCCACCATCACAATTCTCCCCACTCCAACAACAGCCTGGGGAGAGCTCCCCATCATAGACCCAGATGAGGGTCCCCAGAGAGAAAGCTTAGCCCTAATCCTCAGCTGGCCCTCAGGACACATGGATCTGTCCTCACAGCCAGTCGTGGCTTCAGCACCTCTGCCAGGATTCCATGAGAAGGCCTGGAATGCCATCCTCCCCTCACCAGTTCTCAGTCCTGGCCAACTTGATTTTGTCCTTTTCTGGGCACTCTGTACACAAACATCAGTGCTGGCAGACAGAGTTGTCTGCTTCCTCTTCTTCACTTGCCTCAGCTCTTTCTGTCTCACCTTCCAGGAAAACCCTGAAACTTCAAATACCAAGGAACAGGGAGTTTTCAACCTGACCCAAACCTGCGTCCAGGCTCCCAACACAGCCTTCTGCAGGGATTCAGACCCCTTGGCACCAGCTCTACCATACCCGGGGCTCGGACTTGGAGTGACCAGCAGCTGCCAGAGTCCCAGGAGGTGGGATAACACTCCCTCCCAGATCCAAGCAGGAGAGCGGCCAGTCAGCGGGAAGCAGGAGGATGGGAGTGATGTGGAAGAGCAGCAGGAAACACTGCAGAGGTTTCAGGGGGAGCAGAGCATCAGACTACAAAGTTTCAGGGTTTACAATAGAAAACAATGCGCCCTGCTCTACCTGCAGGAGCTGGCTCTCCAGGAAGGAGCTAATTATATGAGCCACCTTAATCTTTTTATCCGGCTAAGACAATCAACATTTCAAAGCCACGCACAGAACGTTTCAAAGATCGTTCCTGGTCAAAAATGCAAGTGTATCCACTTTCTTTCAGAGCAGATCAAAACCAAGTACCACACCGGGACCACTCCTAGATTTCCTCCTCCTCACGGTATCAGATTAACAGATTTGGTGTATGTAGTCAGATTAAATATTTGCAGTAGCACAAAGCTGCCTTTGAGGGGAAGAAGTAGGGGGGAAAAAGCTTTTTTTCCTTTTTTTTTAATTTGCTTAGGGCAAAAATACTGGACTTTGGGGACGTGGGAAACAAAAACATTGACATGATTCAGCAAGGCACAGTCTTAAAACCTGAATTCTGTATGCAGAAATAAGGCACAGTATTCCTGTAATAGTAATGCTGAAAACAGGTAAAAAACTGCTGATGCCCTTAGCAGATTTGGGACTGTAATTTATCACAGATGTTCTCATCAAACTGTGCAAACACCCTGCGAGACAAAAGCTGCTCAATTTCTGATTTCCATTTTAGCGTGTTTTAATTACGTGTTGCTTAAGGAAGGCTCCAAGACCTGGAATTGGGAGGTGAAACCTTGCAATAGTAATCCACTCCACTAAATTAGCACAGTAATACACCAAGCAGTAGGACTGCCAGACGGTGTGATAACATTACAAATTACTATTGTTAAACAACTAGCCAGGTGTCAGGATGCATGAAATCTAGAGGAAGCAAGAAAATAAATATCTGGTTTGTTTTGTTTAATTTTGTCTCCTGTTGTTCTGGTGGCCTTGTTCCCAGAAAAAGCTTCAATCTAGGAAAAACCCTCCTGAACTCTGATCTATTTCACCAACTTTGTCACTTCTCTCTAACAATTAAAATAGAATGTGTTTTTTGAATCAGCACAAATGTTTTGTATAAATGACTGTCCTTTACTTGCCAATAGCAGTAACACCTTTACTGTTCTTTTTTAGATTATTTTTGGAGCAAAATGAATGGGAAATCTTTGTTTCTATTTAAAACTTTGAGAGAAAAACAATTATGGTAAGAGCAGCAGTGAGTTTTGTACTCTGTCCCTTTTCCTTTCTCTGGTGTTCACTCTCTCTAAAAAGAAAAAAAAATGTAGCATGATTCACTTTTAAAAGGCTTCCAAGTAGTACATTTTTAACCGAGTGCTTTCATGTGCTTGATTCTAACTGCCATTTTTGACCCAATACAACCAAACACTATTGGATGTCTGGAATGGTTAATTATTTTTACCTCACCTTAAAGAAGAAGTTCAACAGAGAGGACAGGCACTTAAACCTTTTAGACAGAACAGAGTAAAACGAATTCCTTGTTTTGGATGTGTGTTAATTAATGCAAAGGTCCTGAGGGGCTTTCTTTTAATTATTTTTGTTGATAAACAAGAAAATTCATTCAGAAGTGTATGCAACCAATCTCCTCTGGAGGCTGTACGCAGAGTTAAGACTCCTAGTTGAAATCTTGGATGAACCAAATGTTAGTGAAAGCCAGACTTTTTCCTCTTAAAATAGTTCCCACTGGACTTCAGGGGAGCAGGGGGTGACGGCACTCTAAGGACATTTTAATCACACCGAAGATCAGTCCTTTAATCCTTATTCCCACATCACCAATAATTTTTTTGGTCAAAGTAGGACAGTAAGATAAAGCTGGAAATAGACTGATCCAAAACTAATGACGAAAAGCAGGTTAAAAGTGAAATATTGTAGCAGTAACTGACACCATCTTAAATCTCCCCTGGATTATTTGTTTTCTTCCACACACATTCATTTCCTCAATTTCTAGTAAATCTCATTTCACATAAACAGTTCCACAAAGCAAAGTCAATAGCTGTTACTGTGTTCCTGATTAATCCACTGAAATGAAATAGATCTCATGGCTTAGTATTTGGTTGTTTAAAGCTAAATCCACTGAAAGAATTCTGGAGTCCAGTTACACCAGTAACTTTTGTTTCTTACCCTACATCCCTTTCTTTATGCTGAAATTTACCTGCTCTAAAATGAAATAAACCCATGTATATTGTACGCTTAATTTCCCACAGTACAAGGGCAACATGAGCCACTTTGTTTTGACCCAGAGTGACCACTAAAAAGACGACTGACAGTTTGCATGTACTTAAATCAATTTGAACAATGTCGAAATTTCTATTTTCATTGTTCATGCTTCATCCTCTTCCTGACAAGTACCACAGAGCTGCTTTACTTCAAAACAAACAAACAAACAAAAAAGCACTTTTTACCCAGCTCCGGGACAGGATGGAAAGCACGGAAGTTTCCCTCTCAAGTGGCAAGCAAGCAGACACACACACACATTCACACCCTGGACATTTGCCTCTCAAATAAATTATACACGATACACACGCAGCAGCCACGCATATCTCAGGGTTTCTGCAGGCAGCACTGGTCAGCGGGACGGAGAACAGGCAGCCCAACACAAAAGCTGCCGAGGCCCATGAGTGACCACCCCGGTGCAGCAGGCTGGGGGTTCGCCCCCACCTACTGATGGAAGCGCAAGGAGAACGGCCCCCACATCCTGGAATAAGACACGAGGCCCAGAAGCCTCCTTACCTGGGAGAAGTTGAGCCCATTCAGTGGGTGACACTGCTCCTCCACCCGCTCCACCGCACCCGTCTTCTTCTTCATCCTCTCGGCCTCCTGGGCGAGGTAGAGATCGAGCACGGGCACCCCTCGGGAGCGGATGTCCGTCTCCGTCAAGGAGTTCACCATGAGCATCACCCAGACGGGCCTCTTGCGCTCCCAGTTCCCGGCGATGGCATTGAAGAGGTAGTCGGCATAGAGCCCTTTGCCCCGCTGGTCCGGGGTCATCCAGTGGGGCAGCATCAGCTTGATGTAGTCCAGGTGGCGTTTGAGGCGGCGGTACAGCTCCCGGGGCAGCACGTCCTGCAGGTTCTCCCCGTGGGGCAGCATCTGGCAGCTGGCCAGCCCCGAGATGGTGTAGGGGTCCGTGAGGTCCAGCTCGAAGTAGACGCTGGAGCTGGCGTGGAAGGCGGCCTTGGAGTTGTCAGGGATGAAGTCCCAAACTCGCGTGTAGGGCACGTGGATAGTGCCGAAGAGATAGGCGGGGGGGTCACGGCGAATGGTCCAGAGGAAGGAGTTGAGCTCTCCTTGCTGCGGGGAAGACAGAGGGGCTGGTCAGTGATGGAGGGGCGGAAGGGCAGGACACAGCGATGCCCCCCTCGGGGCTGCCCGCGGGGCAGGAGGAGCAGGGTCCTGCTTCTCCATCTCCTCGCGCAAGCCCCACGCGGGCTCGCAGCAAGCAAAGCCCACGGGCACCGTGAGGCCCGAGTGGGGCCGGGTCCCACCGTGACCCCCGCTCGCCCCGCATCCCTCCGGCCCCGCTGCAGCCCGGGCCCCTCCGCGGGGGACGCG